>JAGFNQ010004019.1:686183-939058 GCA_024364735.1 Boesenbergia rotunda | reverse complement strand
AAGTAATGTCCTTATCCTCTTTTTGATGTATAGTAAGATAATTCCAAGAGGACATCCTTCATGTTGAGATCTTAGTATAGCAAGTCCAAGGTCTTGATTGCCCAAAAGTAAGTTTTCGGGATTATGGCATGCCAAGGTGCTTGATAAAGTTCTGAGTAAGACCAAGGTCTTACTAAGCCCTAGAACGAGTTCTAGGACTAAGAAATGAGATAAGAATCAAGACCAAGGTCTTGTTGTATCCTAAAGCAAGTTTGGGATCATTACCGTTAAGTGTTAAGTTATACATTTTAAGCGGACGTCCTAGAAAGGCCCAAAAACGAGGAGTAAGCTCCTAGAGGGTAAGAGACAACAGAGTCAGTACCACCACCAAGTCTCTAGAGGTGGTGGCTCAGTTGCAGAGGCAAGTAGCAGAGCAACAACAAGTTAGCGCCACGATGATGGCTAGTCAGCATGCCACTCCTGTTACCCCACCAGTGTCAAATGTTACGACACTAGTTTTGACCGAAGATCCATCAGTTACATTAGTAGTCCGGGCAAGGGGGGTAAGGCAAGAAGCGTACCTCATTCGGTGGCAGAAACTGAAGCCAGAGAACTTCTCAGGCACAAGCGAACCATGGGATGCTCAAGCATGGTTCAAAACTTGGGAAAGCATAGTAGAGCTACTGGACTGGCCTGAGGTAGAGAAGATAAAGTGTGCATCTTTCTACCTTATGGGAGATGCTAGAATGTGATGGGAGAGAGTCAAGGCCAAGAGAAATGTCAACGGGATGACATGGGCCAACTTTGAGACTGAGTTCTTCAAAGAATACTTTCACATGCGAGTAACCAACAAGCACTATGATGAATTCACGGAGTTCAGACAAGAAAAACTATCCGTGAATGAAGCAGTGAAGAAGTTTAATCGGTTAACTCGTCTATGCCCAGAGTTAGTTAGCACTGAAAAAGAGAGAGCCAGGCTGATGTTGAAGATGTTCAGGCCTGAGATAGCGTTAAATGTGGCCAGCGGTGGTAGTAGACCACAAACCTCAGAAGAACTGATAAGTAGTGCTTTGATCACTGAACACTACTTAAACAGTATAAAGGCCACCAAAAATGTCGAATGATGAAGTTCTTAACAACTTTACCGTCGGGGGAAGTAATGGCCTCTACTGAGAGGCTGAGGACAGTACCAATCTGGATTTCTAACCGAGAGCTCTACAGTGACTTGGTAGACCTTGAGATGAAGGATTACGATGTCATTTTAGGGATGGACTTCTTGAGCAAGTACAATGCTTCTGTAGACTGCCGCAAGAGAAAAGTTAAGTTCACACCAGAAGTAGAACCTCCATTCTAGTTTATTGGAGACTCAAAGAGAAAGAAAAAAAGGTTCTTATCTACCTTACAAGCTCAGAGAATGTTAGAGAAGGGGTGTTCTGGTTTTCTAGCTCATATAGTAGATGTAAGTCAAAGAGAAGGATTAAAGAAAGAGGAAGTGAGGGTAGTCTGTGATTATCCAGAGGTGTTTCCTGAAGAGTTACCAGGACTCCCTCCCAATCGAGAAATTGAATTTGAAATTGAGTTGGTCCCAGGAACCAACCCAATTTCAAAAGCACGTTATCGCATGGCACCAGCAGAACTGAAAGAGTTGCAAGAACAGTTACAAGAGCTGCTCGACAAGGGTTTCATCCGCCCTAGTCATTCACCCTATGGAGCTCCTGTGTTGTTCATCAAGAAGAAAGATGGATCCATGCGAATGTGCATAGATTATCGAGCCTTGAATAAGGTAACCATCAAGAACAGATATCCCTTGCCAAGGATAGATGATTTATTCGATTAGTTGAAGGGAGCCACGATGTTCTCCAAAATAGATTTGCGATCAGGTTACCATCAACTCAAAGTAAAGGAGAGTGATGTGCCAAGGACTGCTTTCAGTACAAGATATGGGCACTACGAGTTTGTGGTCATGCCCTTTGGAGTGACAAACGCCTCTGCGACGTTTATGGATCTAATGAATAGAGTGTTCAAGGACTTTCTTGACAAGTTCGTCATTGTCTTCATTGATGATATCCTAGTGTATTCAAAGACTCAGGAAGAACATGACGAACACCTGAAGATAGTGTTGCAGACCTTACATCAGAAGGAGTTGTACGCCAAATTCTCAAAGTGTGAGTTTTGGCTTGACCATGTGGCCTTTCTAGGCCACATCATTTCCAAAGAAGGCATTATGGTAGACCCAAGCAAGATTGAAGCAGTTAGTAACTGGAGTCGACCAACGAATGCTAGTGAGACTTGAAGTTTTCTAGGTTTAGCAGGGTACTACAGAAGGTTTGTAGACGACTTTTCAAAGATTGCTTCTCCACTTACAACCCTTACCAGAAAGAATAAAAAGTATGAGTGGACTGAAGACTGTGAGCAGAGTTTTCTTGAGTTGAAGAAGAGACTGACAAGCGCTCCCATTCTTACAGTACCCGAAGGTGATAAGAGCTTTGATATATACATTGATGCATCAAAGCTAGGATTTGGAGCCGTACTTATGCAAGAAGGCAAAGTCATAGCTTATGCTTCCAGGCAACTCAAGGATTATGAAAAGAATTACCCCACTTATGATCTGGAGTTGGCAGCTGTAGTCTTCGCTCTAAAATATGGAGACATTATCTGTATGGAGTGCAATGCAAGATTTATACAGATCACCAGAGTCTGAAATATTTCTTCACTCAGAAAGACCTCAATATGAGACAGCGAAGGTGGCTTGAGTTAGTGAAGGATTATGACTGTGAGATCCTTTACCACCATGGTAAGGCAAATAAAGTAGCAGATGCACTAAGTAGAAAGACTTGTGTCACTTTGATGTCCTTGTCATCATTACCACCACCATTACAAAAGGAAATAGTAGATTACGGAGTTTAGATCATTTATGGGCAGTTAGCTCTATTGACACTAAAGTCAACCTTGCTTGAAGATATACAGAAAGAGCAAGCTGAGAATTCTGATATCCAAAGGATCAAGCAAGAGATACAAGAAGGAGAAAGTAAAGAGTTTAGAGTATCTGACAGTGGGATACTCTATTATGGTGACCGTTTATGTGTCCCCAATAGTGAAGAGCTAAGAAAGAGAATTCTTGAAGAAGCCCATAGAACTCCCTACTCAATGCACCCTGGTTCCACTAAGATGTACCAGGACTTGAAAAGAAGATTTTGTTGGTCCGAAATGAAAAGAGACATAGCTAAGTATGTCAGCACCTGCCTGACATGTCAGAGAGTTAAAGCAGAACACTAGAGACCAGGAGGTGTCCTACAACCCATTCAGATTCCAGAGTGGAAATGGGAAGACATAGCCATGGATTTCATAGTTGGTCTACCAAAGACAACTAATGGCTATGATGCTATTTGGGTGATAGTAGACAGATTGACCAAGTCTGCCCACTTCTTGGCAATCAGAGTGTCTTACTCGATTGAAAAGTTAGCCCAGTTATATGTGCAAGAAGTGATCCGACTACACGGAGTCCCGAAGACCATTATCTCTGATAGAGATGGTCATTTCACTTCATACTTTTGGGAGTGCGTACAGACAGCGCTAGGCACCAAACTGAAGTTTAGCACAGCTTTCCATCCCCAGACTGATGGACAGACAGAGAGAGTGAATCAAATTCTAGAAGATATGCTCAGAGCTTGTGCATTAGATTTCAAAGGGAGTTGGTGCAAATATTTATGTTTAGCTGAGTTTGCCTACAACAATAGTTACCAAGCCACTATTGGTATGGCACCCTATGAAGCTCTTTATGGTAGGAAGTGTAGATCTCCCCTCTGTTGGTATGAAGGTAGTGAGAAGAAAGAAATGGGGTCTCAGACTGACCTTATAGATGATACCACAGAAGCTATAAAGAGCATCCGCCAGAGAATAGAAGCTGCTCAGAGTAGGCAGAAGAGTTATGCCGATGTACGCCGTAGACCGTTAGAGTTTGAAGTTGGGGATATAGTTTTCCTCAAAGTAGCTCCTATGAAGGGTGTAATGAGATTCGGCAAGAAATGCAAGCTAAGTCCTCGATACATAGGACCCTACCTAATGACGAAAAGAGTTGGCAAAGTAGCTTATGAGTTGGAGCTACCTCCAGAGATGTCAGCAATACACAATGTGTTCCATGTCTCAATGCTAAAGAAGCATATACCAGGTGCCAACCAAGTGATTGAGCCACAGATGGTACAAGTTCAAGAAATCTCAGTTATGAAAGTCGACCTATTCAGATAATAGATCGAGCAGATAAGAAGCTGAGGAACAAAGTGGTACCACTAGTAAATGTCTTATGGCTGAATCAGAAGTATAAAGAGGCAACCTGGGAATCAGAAGATAGCATTAGGCAAAGATATCCAGAGCTGTTCTAAGTTCGAGGAAGAACTTTTTATACCGTAGGGAGGATTGTAACACCCAATAATTTTCGTGAATTATTAGGAATTTGTCTGAATTTTATAGCATTTTTTCGGATTAAAATAAAAAGAAAAAAAATAAGGGGTCGGGCGAGGTTTGATCCCGCGACCACAAGGCAAAGCAAGGCCTTAAGTGAGTTGGGGTAACCAGCAGAGCAAGGGTATCAAGCACAGAAAAGGATGAAGCGAAATTATGTTATAGGTGAGTTATGCTTTTTCATGAAGAGGTATTTAAACCCCGCTTAAGTCGCGTGAAACCGTAGACTAGGGTTGGTGGCTGCGCGACAAGGAGAGGGCGAGGGGCTGCGAAACCAAAGGGAACTCAAGAGATCTCTTTCTCCTCCTTCTTCCTCTTGAGTAGAACATCTAGGGCTTCTTCCCTAGGGTCAAGGAGGGAGGAGATTTGCGCGAAGAAAGGGAAGAGAAGGGCTACGTTGGGATTTAAACCATATTTAGTGAGTTTTCTTCAAGAAAGGGTAAGTAAATCACTCACCTACAATAGAAGTAGTTTCGTATGTAGTTTCTCGTTGTAGAACCATGATTTTGTGATCTAAGCGCATGCTTTGGGAATATTGTTTTATTGTGTGATTTAAGTTTCTAAAGAATATATGTTTTTATCATAGAACTTGAATTTGAATAGGTTTGTATGTGTGACCTAAGCATGATAAGACCAAGTTCTTGAAAAGTCCCAAAAATGAGTTTTGGGTTAAGGGCACACAAGGTGCTCGATGAACGTTCCAAGTAAGAAAGATAAAGTTTTGTATTGCAAAACGTTATGCAAAAAGAAAGATAGCTTGATAATTATAAGCTTTATGAGAAAGAAAGTATTTTACTTTTGTAAAGTGACATGTACCGGGCAAAAGAGAGGCCCACAGAAAGTTAGAAAGAAGCTCTAATAGGGTGCGGTGGCTAGCTACCCCGAAACCTATTAAGGATGCGCGCATTGGTACATTGATACCATGGTACAGTGTCAATGCCTGAGAAAGTTGATTATTATTTTGAAGTATATGAGTATATGTAAGTGTTTCAATTTTCCTTGAGTGCATGTTTTTGATTATGTATGTTGACATGGTTGTGTTATAAGCATGTTAAAGAGAAAGAGCAAAGAAGTTAGTGTTTTAAAGTATGGAAATGTATCATTAGTAAGTTTCAAAAGAAATCACGGGCATGTTAAGTTTGCAAGTGTTTTGATGCTAGTAAATGTTTCCAAGCATGATTGAGCATGATAAGTGTATGAAAGTTCCTATGTGCAAATATTTCCAAGTGCATGTATTTTGAAGCAAGCATTCTTTGAAAAGAGCATGTTTATCATTTATTGTATGGATTTGTGAGTTAGGATTTACTTACTAAGCAATTCTCTTATTAGTTGCATTTCCTTCTATTGCAAATAAAGGTAAAGAAAAAGCATAAGCTATGAAGGCGAACGGGACTTGCATTGATGTTCAGTGGCGACGGAGCCGTGGAATAGATCTTTGGGATAAGTCTTAGAGGCATTTTGATTATAGAAACTCATGGTTGATGTTTTGGATTGGTAGGATGTGATCACCTTATTTAAATTTTACATGGAGTCAAAGTTGGGTACAAAGTTAGTAGAGATTGCATGTGTTTTGATAAGTTTGTTAAATTTCGTAGAAATCCTAATTGCAAGTTTATGAGGTTGTTTTGGGTTGTTAAAATGTTTATAAAACTAGTATAGAGTATAGATTTGGAGTTATTTCTTTATATGCTTTGGAAGTGTATGAATTATGGGCCCTTGAAAGGAGTTCCCAGGTCTGTAAATGCAGGTTTCAGGCGTGCCAGTCGACTGGTTCAGAACCAGTCGACTGCCCTATCGAACAGAAAGTTTCTGTTCGATGCACCAGTTGACTGCCAAGGGGTCAGTCGACTGGTGCCGGGCACAGAATGTTTCTGTGGCTGACACCAGTCGACTGGCTATATAGCAGTCGACTAGTACAATTAAAAGGAAAGTGTTGTAGGGCAGATGGTTAGTGCTTTATTTTTACAACTAAGAGATCTAGGGGTCAAATCCTTGCAAAGCAAATAAAATGAAAGTTTTTTTTTAAAAGGAAAAAAATTCAGAGCAAGTTAAGGGAAGTCAAGTAGTTGTAACCTAAGGCTAAGAATAAGGTAAAGTTAAGGTTAAGTTAAAGTGACGTCCGCTTTAAGGGAGAGGAGTTAAGGTGGGTCGTCACATCGGGTGTTTTAAGTTTTTAAAGATGCATGTTTTCTCTTGATAGAATTTTAATAGGTTTAGATTTGGTGTAGGTAAGCTAAGCATGATAAGATTTAATTTTTGAAAATTCCCAAAAATGAGGTTGGGATTAAGGGCACGCATGGTGCTCGATGAAAGTCTCAAGTAAGAAAGGTAAAAGTGTTAAGTGCAAAATTTATGCAAAAGTAAGATAGTTTGATACGTATAAGTATTATAGTAAGAAAGTATTTTATTTTCGGAAAGTGACATGTACCGGGCAAATGGAAGGCCCACAGAAAGTTAGAAAGAAGCTCTAATAAGGTGCGGTGGCTAGCTACCCCGCAACCTATTAGAGAAGCACGCAATTGGTACATTGATACCATGGTACCATGTCAAGGCCTAATGAAAGTTGATTACTATTTTTAAGTAAATAAGTATTCGCAAGTGTTTTCAGTTTTAACTATGTGCCTTTATTTCATATGTTAGCCTTGATACATTGCAAGCATGTTAAAGAGTAAGAGTATGGAAGTTAGTGTTTGAATGTATGAGTACGTAAGGTTGCAAATGATGTAATGCAAGTAATGTTTTCAACATGATTGAGCATGATAAGTATATGTAAGTTTTCCCATGTACATGTATTTTGGAAGTAAGCATTCTTTGAAATGAGCATGCTTATTATCGATAGCATGAATTTGTGAGTTAGGATTTACTTACTAAGCATTGTGCTTATTAGTTGCATTTCCTTCTATTGATAAAGGCAAAGAAAAAGCATAAGTTATGGAGGTGACCAGGACTTGCATTGATGCTCAGTGGCGGTGGAACCATGGAAGAGATCCGTTGGGTTAAGGCTTAGAGGCAATTTCTGAAGTTTAGAAACTTGTGGTTTGGTGTTTTGGATTGGTAGAACGTAATGATTGTGTGTAAACTTTGCATAGAGACATGGTTGAGTACAAAACTCTAGTATAGCTTTAATATTTAATATTTTGTTTGGTAAAATGTGAACATCGTGTTTAACCTCTGCATAGAGTCAAAAGTTGATACAATCTTTAGCATGATTTCATATGGTTTGGTAGTCTTGTTAAATTCCGCAAAGATTCTAATTTCAAGTCATTAGATTTATTTTGAGTTGCTAAGATGTTTATAAAACTAGTATAGAGTATAGAAATGAAGTTATGTCTTTGTATGTCTTGAAAGTATATGAATTGTGGATCTTTGGAAATGGTTTTCAGTTCTTGAAGTCAAGTAGTGGTAACCTAAGGCCAAGGTCTAAGGTGAAGTCAAAGGTTAAGGTGAAGTGAGTAAAGATAAAGGTAGTAAAGAGCGGCGATCCGGCTTAGGTACAGGGTAGAGAAGTCGGGTCGTCACAAAAGGTGCCAACCGAAGCATACCTTTCTTTTGGTAGGGGCGGATGCATTTACAACAGGTTTAAAAAAGGACTCCAAACTGGAAGAAGAAAAAATCAAAATGATTCCATTGAGCATAGGCAACGCCAAAGTTCAGACAAGATAGCAAAAGAATTCGTACCGGCCTTGGGAAGATTTGTTCTTTACTAATTTAATTTTTTCAATTGCCAATAAAATTTTAGGAGGTGAGATTAACAAACAGTTTAGTAAAGGGACTTCCACAATCAATTATTAACAAACTAAATCACTATGAAGAGGACAAATACGTTAGCAACTCGATCATTGTTGAATCCATTTTCATTTACCAGAAAGTTCAGAAGACCCTGATAAGAGAGAGGAATACTATGTAAAAATGCCTAATGGACTTGTTAGCACCTAATTAATTTTCATTACAACCTCCTCATCTGGAGGTATCCACTTTAGTTCTGGAACGTCCATGGTCACATTTGGTTCTTTGAACAAGCGACGAGCTTTTTGATAAGGCCACTCTTCAGGAATTTGATATCTATAATTTTACCAAATTTTATGAGAGACATCACAAGGACCGCATCAGAATCCTGACGGATCTTAATTTTCACAAAACCACAACAATTGAAGGTGATGCAACTAAATCTTGCATGAGTGAACGTGGAAATTGGAGCACCTTTCTTTGTTAATGTTTTCCAAGATATTCTCTATGCAACTATGCTAACGGATGAGCTTCAACGCTGTTTGTCCTCCAATGCCTGATAGAGTCGTTCGTTTAGCGACATTGCATAGAAAGTTACAAGAAAATAATAAAAAAAGTTGCTATGTATATTAGGTACATAGTAAAAAAAGAATACATATTCTAGGGAGGAGAAATAAAAATCTAATGAATGGCCTACGTACATAAAGATGAGTATTGGAAATATAGACCATAACAAAAATGTAAAAAGAACCGAAAGCCCAAAATGCAACCATAGAAAGGTAACATGGCAAGAGAATAAAATTGCTTTTACAGGATGATGCGATTTCGATCGTTAAACCCATAAGAGTTGTAATGGATCAAAACTTTTTTTAGGAAGAATAATAAACAACAACATAAACAAATCAATAAAGACAATGCCAATTAAATAGAAAGGTTGTGAAAATGTTTTCGAAAATAGCATCACTGTATGATGTGAATAATTTATTTCATGGAGCATCAAATTCAGAAACAGAAGTTTTTTTTCCCTTCAACCAAACAGAGTCAGTGATCAAACATTAACAAGAAATACACATCATGAAATAACTGTCCAAATCTGTGTTGACTATAGAAACTTGGATAATGACACCTAAACAGTTGATGCTTATAAGAGTGAACACTCAACCCTATTCACCTTTATTGCTAGACTTGTATGTTAAACTTGTTGAGTGTGCAACATCTGATAAGCGAGTTCACCTTTAATGTTATCACAATAATCACATCTAGAGAAAATGCACAAATCAATAAACTGATCCATAGTGAGTTCTAGTTCTTCAAGAACCTGAAAGTAAGGATGAGATAAATACAATACTTCAATTAGCAATAAGCAGAATAAATATACCTTTGAAACTTCAAATTTCATCACAGGGATTTTTTTGGAACTAGGATCCATTAAGTGACGGAGAAACCTCGGCGCCCCAAAAGTTAAAGAATCCATGTCTTCTGAGGCAACCACATACACCTAGAGATTAATAAGAAACAAATATGTTTAGGATATTAAAGTTAAAAAAAAATGAAATATGCTACAATGCATCATTTTACTTTGTCACTTTTGCAAAGAGCTGCACATTGAGCTTCTGCTTCACAGGGTGCCTTTAGATTAGAAAGATGAGTTTACCTACGAAAACAAGTGATAAAATATTTATATATTAAGCAATTGCATGCGGTTAGAAGAAATGTTGGCATGAGAAAGCAAAACTATCATTGTTAGTTCAAATTATCGTGCAGGATAAAGAATCAACAAGTGAAAGTGGACTAGTTTACCTCGATAGTAGGCACAGCCATTAGTCTTAAGAGACGTTTACAATCTTCATTATGTTGCTTGGTTACCTATGAAAAAACACTACAATAAGCAACTCGAATCAAGGTCTTCTAGAAAGTAATATGAAAGTTCTACATATATTTAAAGAAACTCTATGTCACATATGAAGGAAACAGATAATCAACATGCTAACTTCATGCTGATTGCATCACAGTCAATAAGATCCTCATGGTAATTTCCAATAAAATAGCAATATCAAAGATTACCTTGACACTCCTTTTGTTGTACTTTTCGATTCCCTCCAGATCACCAGTCTGCAAACAACAAAAGTAAGCAACTAAGGTGGCAAAAGAAATTCTAGCATGCTAATGAGTCCCAATAAAGGTAATTGTTATGCACAAGCAATGACCTCAATTGTTGTGCTCAAATCCTTGGTTGCATCTTCCCTCTTTGAATATCTAACAAATAAAATAAGCTTACAGATTATCATTATCTTGCAAAAAAAAAAAGAAAAATAGGATGGGAAACCATGACAAATATGTAAAGACTTACCTTTTGGCAAGTTCTTGTTTCTTAAGCTCTGGAGGCTGACCGTCGAATACATATCTGGCATCACAAAGATGATTATAAAAGATGGTGGCTAAATGAGATACAAAATAATATTTGGACATGCAAATGGACTTATAACTTCTAATAATCTAATAGTTCGATTGAACATCCCTTGCAAATGACTTATCGGCCACACCAAATGTCTAGAGTTAGAAGAAGAAATAAACAAGTACACGCCAAGCAGAAATTTCTCTCAAAATTAGAGCACTTTTAACATTTATCATGTACCACACAATGGAATACAAGTGTAAGATCACCTTGTAACTTCGCCAACCTCATTAGTGAGAGATTCCATGCCAGTTCTTCCGACAACGATCTATACGTGAGAAAATGGCATCAAGTTATAAATTTGAGAGAGAAAAATGTGGGTAGTACGAACAGGAGGTAAAAACTCAACAGCCACCATCTAAAACCCTAAACCCTAACTCGAGAAGAGGATGGCATATCCAAAAGCATAATCCAAAAAATTAAGAAGAAAAAAAGAGTAAACATAAGGGATAGAAACAGACAAGAAACTGGTAGATGCTCATGCTGGCATCGATTGCAATCTTCCGGCCGAATTAACTCTCAAACTTCTATTCCATCATAGCTTTGGGAGCGTGGTCTGCAAGGAGCTTCGTCAAACCCTATTAGCAAAGTGATAGGGTGCGATAACGACACCATGGCAAAGTAAGTGAGGGTGACGATCACAGAGGCATATAGATGTGAAAGCTTACCTTTATCCCCATGGTGGCCTCGGCGGAGAGGCTTGTGTATAGCTCACAGAGAAGAGATAGGCAAGTCAATTGCATCTCACGTTCACCACCAGGTAGATGTGGTCGTCCTGCACCTTCGTCACCACGGAGTCATCGATGGCGCCGCCGCGGTCGTTAGTGAAGACGGTGAGCGAGCCGGTACGGGGGCGCATGCCGGCGATGTCAGCGAAAACGAGCGTCTCGAGGAAGGGAATGGCGTCGCGACCGCGGAGGTTGAGGCCGCACATGTGGGAGGCATCAAACAAGCTCCCTGTGGCGCGACAGTTGAGGGTAGAATCCATGATGGAGTCCTTGTACTGGAGAAGCATGCTCCACCCGGCGAAAGGCAAGAAATGAAGAAGAAGAAGGGAGGCATGATGGAGGCCGCACATGTGAGAGTCCTTGTACTGGAGTCCTTGTACTGGAGTCCATGATGGAGTCCTTGTACTGGTGCGGCAATTTGTGTGCGGCGAAGAGGAAGAAGAAGAACGAGAAGAAGGAAAAGATGGCAAGGAAGTTTGAGGTGCCTTAGGGTTCGTCATTGTCGCTCGATATGGCGAATGAAGAGAATGGACTAAGGGGAGGTACCATGTGTTATCTAAAAAATTACTCATTACAATGTAAATGACGGGCGTTTTCGTTTTCGTGCTCGCTCACTGTTGTGTATTACCATGTAAGCAACACAAATAGACAACGGTTAATTAAAACTAGTTCTCGTAACCAAGCAAATAGATACAAGTTTTTAAAAAACTGTTGTCTTTGACATATATAAGACAACGGTTTTTTAAAAATAGTTGTCTTTTTCCGCAAAAAATTTATCAACATCAACGATTTTTGAAAAAACTGTTGTTAAATGAAAAAAGACAATGGTTTTTCAAAACACCATTATCTATTGAGTGTTGTTGAATCCAAAAATTCTTATAGTGAGAGAGCAATTACGCAGCGGAAACAACAAAATCAATCGCTAACACGATTTCTATTTACTTGGTTCGGAGTCGCGGTCGGCTCCTACTCTAAGGCCCACGGTCCTTGACCGTTTACGATGGGCAATTCTATATTTGAAAAGAGTTTACAAGTTGGAGTACAAATATAGAACTGAAAATGAAATTACAACACTTAAAGAATTAAACTTTTACCGACGACCGGAGAGGTTGGAAGTTCGGATCAGCGGGCCATCGTCAGCGCTTGAATCGTGAGTACGAAGCTTGTCGGAGCGTAGCGCTTGAACGAAAGTGTTGAGAGCGGGATTTGCAAGTTGTTCTGAAGCCTTGGGGGTGAACCCCTATTTATACTAATCAGTGGGGTGCCTGTGTTGAAGGGGGCGCCTGACACGTGGCCTATCCTGCGAGAACTCCAATCCGCAGACTCAACCAGCGCTTATCCCTTTAACTGGGGTGCCAGAGCTGACTGGGGCGCCTGTGTTAACACAGGCGCCTAGCTTGACTTGGTCCAGAGGCTTGTGTGGCAGTTTGCTTCGAATGCTCTGTTTAACCCTTCACTGGGGCACCTGTCTCAATACAGGCGCGTAGCCCTGCTAGGGCGCCTCACTCCATTGAGGTGCCTGAGTGCAGAAAACTCCTTCCATTCATTCCTGCAACCAGGGTTAGTTCCAAAGACATACAATGCATACAAATGATAAGATTAGAACATTATTTACAGCCTAAGCTGTCTTGGTTCTAACTTTGGGTCTCCCAAATGGAACCCTAGGTCGAACCGACGCTTAATGTTCCCTCCTACCTACGGGGAACGCGTCCTCACCTACTCTTCTCGGGAGAATTTACCTTTTTGCAAACCGGCTCCTCCAGTTGGACATTTGCCCAGCTTCACTCACCAGGTCTTCGTGCCCAACCTTACGTTAGGACTTAGTTGTCCACCCCGCGGCCAGGACTTGGTGCCCAATTCTTAGAACCAGGACTTAGTGCCTAGTGTACCTAGGACTTTCCTGCACACTTAATAAGCTTGTTAGATCACAACCAAACTTAACTTCTGAACACTTTTCCATTATCAAAACATAGGTTCGACTTTGGTGCTTCCGGCACCAACAGAAACCTCCAAGACTTAGAGATAACACTTAAGGGTACTAGGAAAAATAATGTTTACACTATTAATTTACCCTTAGTACCAAAATACTTTCTGACTCAATTGGAAGAATCTAACCTTTGGCATAGGAGACTAGGTCACACTAATACCAAACTAATTTTAAAAATTACTCAACTTGGTTTAATCAAAGGTGTACCTAAAATCAAGAATTTTGAAAATACAATTTGTAACTCATGTAAACAAGGCAAACAAACTAAGTAAACTCATAAACCAACCCAATCAGACTTAATCCAAACCATACTTGAGCTCCTACACCTTGACCTATTTGATTCACATGGAACCAAGTCACTAAACGGGAATTGGTATTGCTTAGTAATCATCGACGATTACTCTAGGTTTACCTGGGTTAGGTTCTTGAAAACTAAAGATGAAACCTTTAATTTATTTAGTGACTTATGCAAAATGATTCAAAATCAAAATGATACTAAAATTAAAAGACTTAGGAGTGACCATGGGGGAGAGTTTGAAAATCAAAAGTTTGAGGAAATTTGCAAAGTCAATGGGTATATTCATGATTTTTCCTATCCTAGAACCCCCCAACAAAATGGGATAATCGAGAGAAACAATAGAACCCTTCAGAAAACAGTTAGGACCATGCTCAATGAATATAACCTAACTAATCAATTTTGGACAGAAGCGGTAAATACAGCATGTTATATTTAAAATAGGGTCCTAATTAATAAAAGACACAATAGAACACCCTATGAACTCTATTATCATAGATTACCAAATTTACTCTATCTAAGAGTCTTTGGGTGCAAAGTTTACATCTTGAACACTAAGGACTACCTAGGTAAGTTTCAATCAAAGTCAACCCCAGGGACCTTCCTAGGATATTCAACAACTTCTAGAGCTTACACGGTTTATAATAAACAAACCCACAAAATTGAAGAAACTACCAATTTAATCTTTGACGAAGAAGGTAAACCAAAATCAATAAACAATGAAAACCTAAACAAATCAAATGTTTATCAAGAAGTTAGTGAACCAACAATTGAACCATCAATTGAACCACTGATTGAACCATTGAATGAACTATCACTTGAACCATTTACTGAGGTATCAACTGAACCAATAATTGAACCAACTCAAATATTTGAACCAAACACTGAATCAAACCATCTAGCCAGACCTGAGGCTGATCCTAGTTCCAAAAGAATAAAGAAACCCAGACTCAATCATCCATCTGACCAAATCATGGGTGATCCAACCTTAGGAGTCAGAACTAGGTCTTCTTATAGAAATCATAGTCAGATCGCACTGATTTCAAAAATTGAGCCTAATACTATAGAGGAAGCCCTACCTGACCCAAATTGGATTATAGCTATACAAGAGGAACTAGCCCAATTTGAGAGAAACCAAGTCTGGGAATTAATACCAAAACCTGAGGGAAAATCAATTATCGACACTAAGTGGGTTTTTAGAAACAAATTATATGATCAAGGGGAAATTGTTAGAAATAAAGCCCGTTTAGTAGCTAAAGGGTTTAGTCAAGTCGAAGGGTTAGATTATGATGAAACCTATGCCCCGGTAGCCAGACTTGAATCAATCAGAATGTTATTAGCTTTTACAGCCCATAGAGGGTTTAAACTATACCAAATCGATGTCAAGTCTGCTTTTCTTAATGGGTTTATAAATGAAGAAGTATATGTAGGGCAACCCCCAGGATTTGAGGACTTAGAAAAACCTGAATATGTATTTAAGCTTAGGAAAATGCTTTATGGATTGAAACAAGCACCTAGGTCATGGTATTAATGCTTAGCAACCTATTAAATTTCTAAGGAATTTAACCAAGGTCAAACTGACTCCACACTATTTGTTAAAACCTTAGAAAAAGATATTTTTATTGTACAAATATACGTTGATGATATAATATTTGGATCTACTAGTTCTAATTTTCTAAAAGAATTTGTGAAAATTATGGAAAGCGAATTTGAAATGAGTTTGGTATGGGAGCTTAACTTTTTCTTAGGTCTCCAAATAAAACAAACTAGAGATGGTAATTATGTTCACCAATCCAAATATGCAAAGGAACTAATAAAGAAATTTAAAATGGACAACTCTAAATGTTGAAGTACTCCTATGGCTACAAATGTCAAAATAGATAATGTCCCTGAGGGTAAACCAGTTGACCTAAAACTATACCGAAGTATGATTGGTAGCCTACTGTACTTAACTGCTAGTAGACCTGATATTTTGTTTTCTGTAGGAATGTGTGCTAGATACCAAACCTGTGCTAAGGAATCCCACTTAGCAGCCCTAAAAAGAGTTCTAAGGTACATTAAGGGTACCCAAAATGTAGGTATTTGGTATCCTAGGACTTCCACTTTTAATTTATCAGGATATTCTGATTCTGATTATGTCGGGTGTAAATTTGATAGAAAGAGTACAAGTGGAAGTTGTCAATTGTTAGGAAATAGTCTAGTCAGCTGGTGTAGTAGAAAACAACACTACGTAGCTTTGTCCACAACTAAAGCAGAATATGTTGCCCTACGAGAGTGTGTGGCACAACTGTTATAGATGATACACACTCTTAAGGTCTTCCAGCTCGACAATACCCAAACCAAAGTTTTTATTGATAACATTAGTTCAATCAATTTGACTTAGAATCCAATTCAGCACTCCCGAACAAAACATATTGAAGTAAAATATCATTTTGTAAGGGATCATGTAGCCAGGGGAGAAATAGTACTTATGCATGTGGATTCAAAATCCAATTTAGCTGATATTTTTACCAAACCCTTACCTAAATCTGAGTTTAGCTTACTAAGAAGGCAGTTAGGGTTATGCTTAGTAGAATAGGATTGTGCTATATTTCTTCAAAAACCTTTTCCATTTTCACATTTTTCATAAAATTAGCATTTAATATATTTTGAAAAATCATTTCTTTTATCAAGTTGTTGAAATTTAAAATGATTTTCAGGACTTAGATTTTTTCAAAAACTTACCCTCTTCAAAACTAGGGTTTTTTCACAAAATGGACTTAGCTTAGGCCTTAACCCTAGAACTGCATGCACCTATAGATCTAGAAGCCAGCAACTCACAAGCACCTTAGGGTACTTTGATTGATAACCTATACTGGGTTGAGATGCTTAGAACTATGCCTTGATTCAAGATGCTTTAAGTCAGTGCATCTGCAGTAATTGGGACGATAAATACAAATTGAACAGGAATCAAGTTAAGTGTTCAAGCTTAGCAAATCTAACTTGATCAAATCACTTAACTTGACTAACCCTAGTGAAAACTGCTATTTTATAATAGTTAGTAAATAGCTAACTGGGTTAGACAGGACCCGAACAAGTTCAGATTAAATAGTTTGGTCCTTTTCTTGCTTGAATTCAATAGATTTGGTTCAATACGGATTTAAAATTTCTTTTAACTAACACCAATTCAAAATTGACTTGCAATAATTTTATCATTTTTTTTATATATGGCAAAGGGGGAGAGTAAAAGAAAAAGAGAGTAAATTTTTTTTTTCAAATTTCTATCTCTCTTGCAAAAAGTAAAGAAAAACTGTTAAGTGCTTTCAAAAAATTCTAAGTGCTTTCAAAGTCTCTATGTGCTTACAGAAATTTTTTTGCAAATGTTTCTATGATAAGTTTTCCATAGTGAACAAAATTGTCTAAGCAAAACACTTTTTGAATTTTTTTTGGCAAATGTTTCTAAGTAAAGTTTTCCTTATTGAACAAATTTTTTTTTGAGCAAAAACTTGTTTAAAAATTCCTTAAAGATTTTTTTAAGTAACAATGTTTTTCAAAATGCACAAACTGTTCTTAAAGCGAAATTTTTCTAAGTGTGCAAAAAATGTTGTGCAAATAATTGAAGTTTTTTTGGCGAATTGTTTGTTGCAAAATTTAGCTAATCATTTTAAGTGAAATTGTTTCAATTGAAAATTGTTTAAAGTGAAAATTGTTTTCAAGTGAAAATTTTCTCTGATAAATGTTGATGCAAGTTTCATCAATGATGTTCTCCTTTAAGTGTTTTAATGTTTGACAATACACTTAAGTCAGTGATACATTGAACAGACAATGGGGAGCAAAGGAGAAGTAACCTAAGTTGAAGAAAAGTCCTAGTTAACCTACGCATCGAAACCCTAAGACCCGGCGAAGGGCTGTTGGGAACCTAGCAAAGGGCTGCTAGGCATCGAAACCCTAAGACCCGGCGAAGGGCTGCTGGGTACCTAGCGAAGGGCTGCTAGGCATCGAAACCCTAAGACCTGGCGAAGGGCTGCTGGGCACCTAGCGAAGGGCTGCTAGGAGTCTAAGACCATGCGAAGGACTGCTAGGCACCATGCGAAGGACTGCTTGGTAACGAAGACCTAGCGAAGGGCTGCTAGGGACCTGGCGAAGGACTGCTAGGCTTTGAAGACCTGGCAAAGGGATGCTAGGCACCTGGTGAAGGGCTGCTGGGCAAAAGTCCACCCGAAGGACTGGGTGGCAACCGTCTCCTGAAAGGAGTAGGTGAAAGGCGCGTTCTTGGGGGTGAGAACTTGCGTCGGTTTGACCTAGGGTTTCGTGGAAATCCGAAGTCAGAACCAAGTCTTAAGGTTAAGAATGTGTGTATATTTGTTTTGTATTTTTGTATCTTGTAGGTACCTAGAACGGAAGACAAAGCAGGCAAATAACATACATTGGGGCTGGAAACCAGCCAAGCAGGGCGCCCGGGATGATGGGGGCGCCCCCAGTCAAAAGGAAAACTAGTTTAGTTGGAAACCAACCTAGCAGGGCGCCCAGGATGATGGGGGCGCCCCCAGTCTAAAGGAAATTGGCAGTTTCGTGTGGTAAGCGAAATAGGAGTCAGGCGGGGCGCCCGGAACAACGGGGGCTCCCGGAACGACGGGGGCGCCCAACACAGGATAAGCCTTCACTCAGGCGCCCGGGAGGTCAGAGTTGCCCTGGTCAAAGGTTTTATCAGCTGCGGTGAGGTCAACGCAGGGATAAGGTTTGATCGAGTTTTTCGAGGCGCCCCCAACATCCAGGGCGCCCGTATGAAGCCTATATAAGGGGCTTTGCCCCCTTTGCTTCAGACATAACTGCTAAGTGCTATTCCAATCATTCTAACCGACAACAACGCACTAAAGATGAGGCTCTATGACCGGGAGGCTCCAGGACGAAGTGCGCAGCACTTCGGAGGTCCAGATCGGTTGAGTTTCAGATTCTTGTTCAGTTTGCTTTTAATTGTTCCGTACTTAACTTTCAATATTTTTGCTTGTAACTTTACACTGTAAGTCGGGTTTTCTCTGCCTCCGGAAATTTCGAAAAGGAGACCAATAGTTGATTCACGCCGAGTACATAGGCCTTGGATGTACTAACCCTAGGGGGTTGGGAACCAAGTAAATAAATCCCGCTGTGTCCTTGTGTATTGTTTTTCTTTTTCTGTTTTACTTTTCCGCTGTGCTACTAACTCTTATCTTAGAACGTTCGAAAGATTTACAAAGTTTACCGAAAGATTTTCACGGTCGATATTCACCCCCCCTCTATCGACGGCACCGGTCCTACAATTGGTATCAGAGCCGAGCCGCTCTTCACCAGACTAACCGCCGACGGACCAACGACGCCAGGAGTTGAGGGGGAGCCCAGGGGTGAATCAGGTACAATTTTTTTTAATGTCCATTTTTGAGTTCCATATTATGTGTTTCACGTGCAGGGAGAGAGGGCACTACAAAAATCAGTGCCCTACTCGTAAGACTCGGTTTACACCACCGGCGGCAAAGGGGGCACCAGCGCCAGGAGTCAGGAAAAACAAAGATCACATACAATGCTTCAAGTGCGGAAAATACGGACACTACAAGAACAAATATCCGACAAAGGTACGTAAAATTTACGTTCCGAAAAGGTTCAAAATTCCTGCACTGTCTTTAGATAATTTAGTTAATTTCTCGGATAAATTAGATTTACTGCATAGTAAAATTAATATTTTGCATGACAAATTAGAAAATGCAGATATGACTAAAATATCAAAAATTAATTATTTAATTCAGAACATTAATTCAGTAATTTCTAAAATAAGTTATCATAACTTTAATACTGATAATGTTAATCCTAATAATTTTATTTCTGATAATTCTAATTCAGATAAATTTAATCCTAAGCATAAATCTGAATTCAAAAATCCTAAGGATAAATCTGAATTCAAAAGTCTTAAGGATAATTCTAAATTTGAAAATCCTTTAGATAATTATGAATTCAAAGTTGAAAATCCGTTGTATAACTATGAATTCGAGATTAAAAATCTTAAGAATAATCCAGAAATTAATTCTGAAAATCTTAAGAATATTCCAGAAATTAATTCTGAAAATCTTAAGGATAATCCAAAAATTAATTCTGAAAATGTTAAAGATAATCTAGAGATTAATGTTGAATTTCTTGAAAATATTGAAGATGTATCTGAGGATAATTCTGAGGATAATATTGAAGATAAAATTCTCCTAGATAATAACTTAATCATAGATAATCTTGAAAACTATTACAAAACCATAACTAGTGGCCCAAATTACTCCTCCTATTTTGAGGATACTAAAAGATGTAATGTTGAGGATGAGGAGGATATGGAACTATCTAAGATTAGGGTCATAGTCAATAAAAATTACAAAAATTCAAATAGATCAAAATTATTAGAAAAACATAAAAAAATAGATAAAGATGAAGAAGAAATTTTTGAAATAATGAAAATGATGAATTTAAACCCACAATTATTAATTAATCATTTCAACCTGAATTATTCAAATCTTAATTAACTCAAATTAATTCAATTAATTCAAATTCAATTAATTCAATTAATCCGAATTAATTCAATTAATTCAAATTAATTGAATTTAATTCAATTAATTCAAATAAACTCATCTTAATTAAATTAAATTCAAATTAAATTAAATTCAAATTAAATTAAATTCAAATTAAATTAAATTCAAATTAAATCTTAATTAAATTCAAATTAAATCTTAATTAAATCAATAAAATTCAATTAAATCTTAATTAAATCAATTAAATTCAATTAAATCTTAATTAAATCAATTAAATATTAATTAAATCTATTTAATTCAAATAAACTTAACTAATTCAATTTACTTCAAACAAATTCAAGTTAATTCAAATAAACTTAATTAAATCAATTTACTTCAAATAAATTCTACTTTAATTAATTCAAATCAATTCAATCTTAATTAATTCATTTTCAAATTAATTCAAACTTCAATGAATTCTTAATTAACTTGAATCCAACTAAATCTTAAATAACTTAAACTCGAACTAAACTAAAACCTTACCCAAACTGCAACAATTAATTTAATAAAATTAAATATGTCAATGTGGGTTGACATATTCGCGGGTTCACACGACATGTATCAAATCGTGAATTTGATACATCTTTAGAAACGTAATTAAAATGCTTTGGACTTGTTTGACTCATGCATAATTGTCATGCCATGCATTTGCTATTTCTTTTAAATATATGACATGTCATTCATATTTAAGTTTTATGCATAATTTAGAACGACTATAGGAAAAAGAATAATTGAAACTTGATCAACCTAGTATTTGGTGGAGGTGAGATGATAGTACGTTAGGGAAGCCATCTTGGTGGAACTAGCCGAAGCTACCGATCCAAGACCCAAACTAGTTAAACCAAAATCTTTCAAGAAGTAACTTGAAAATGAATTTTCTATAAAAGGCTTTGTCAAGGAAAGGGCTGATGATCCAATAAGGCTACGGCCAAAGAAGGTCTAGTGCCTCGCCAAGAGCTGGAAGCCAATTACTGAAAATCAAATTCACTTTACTATTGCTAGATTTGAATTTAACACAAGTTTCAATCAAATCTTAGATTTAATAATAAATTAAGGAAAATGATTCAAGCATCTCACAATACACCTATAAGGAAACCATGCTTGTTGTGTTGATACATCTAAAATGGGTGAGATGTTAAGGACTAATCAATTGACAAATATTTTTCAAAATAGTTAGAATATTTTCCTAAAAATATATTTTCAAAATAGTGCTTCAACATAATAATGTTTTTATGGAATTCATGCTTGTCTGATTGAATATACATATTATATGTTTTCAAAAATTATATTTTTTTAAAAATTGTTTGACTCACGCAATTAGACACAAGCCTCTTAGGACAACACTAAAGTTCCTTAAGGCACTTAGATAGAGTCAATGATATCGGGTACAGGGGGAGTGCTTTTCATTTTTTTTGAAATGATTTTCGAAAACTACACATTAAACATTACTATTATTTGAAAATGCTTTTCGAAAACTGTGCTTTAAATCATTATCACTTGTGTTTTCAAAAATTTATCTGTCTCTTTGACCTTGATAAACCCTAAAGACACAGAGGAAATGTTCACTTCATGATCTTCATGAACTCCTAGGATGTGTCAAATTTAGGGGGAGTCTGAGTCAAAAGAAGAATCTCAGAAAGTTTTTTTTAATCAATTATTTTGAAATTATTAGATAATTCCTTTGATTTGAATCAAACCGTAAGACTCAGAGGAAGAGTACTTGTGGTCAACAAGCTTCCCAGGACTGGGTCAAGTTTAGGGGGAGGTCAAATTAAAAGAATTATTTAATAACATATTTTCATATCTTCAAAATCTTGCTAAAAATCTAAGTCTTTCAAAATACTATTATTCTATTTGTCAGAATTTGTGTGACTTATGAAATTATTTTTGAAATAATATTTACTTGGGTTGGAGAATTTCCAGGACACTTAGGAAATGTCCTTGTAGTCAACAAGGTTTCCCAGGATGGTGTCAGACTGGAAGATAAACCAAGTCAAGTAAAATATTGGGTCTTCAAAAGTTCACACATTTTTTTAAAATGTACTAGCATATATTTTCAAATGTACTATCATTTTTTTGGTAAAATTCTGTTAATACTTACTTGAGTTTGAAGAATTTCCAGGACACTTAGGAAAATGCCCTTGTAGTTAACAAGGTTTCCTAGGATTGTGTCAGACTGGAAAAGAAACCTAGTCAAGTAAAATATTATGTTTCAAAAATTACTTATATTTTTCAAAGTCTCATCTTGTTCAAAAAAAGTTAGTACTTGCAAAATATGCATAATATTTATAGTTTCCAAAATTGCAAATATCTTTTAAAAATGCATCATATCTTTCACAGTACATGTACTTTTCAAAATAGCATTCTTTCAAAAGTTATGCATTTTCCAAAAGTATTGGTTTTTCTCAAAAAGTACTTTGCATTGTTTTCAAAAACTAAATTTATCTCAAAAGTACTTGAAAAACCTTCTTTTAAACACTTTTGTAGAAATACAAAATATTTTTCAGAATTGCACAATACTCTTCAAAATGAATTTATTCTGGAAATTTAAGTACTTAGTATTACTATGCTTTCAAAAATTTATACTAAGTATTTTCAAAAAGAACCAAATATTCTCATTGTTGGCGCAAGTATTTCTGGTGATTTTTTTTATATATGACAAAGGGGAAGAGGTGTGCTTAAGTTAGAAAATTTTTTGGTTTCTTCCCAAAGGATCGTGTGCTTAAGTTAGAAAATTTATTGGTTTCTTCCCAAAGGATCAATGAAAATCTTAGAAATTAATTTGTCCTATTTTTCCCAGAGGATCAAAAATATATTTTCAAAACTAAGATCATTTTTTTGTTTGATCCCAAGGATAGTAAGTTAGCCCCTTCAACCAATCTAACTTAAGTTATTGTCAAACATCAAAAAGGGGGAGATTGTTGGTGCAAGTTGCATCAATGATGTTCTCCTTTAACTGTTTTAATGTTTGACAATACACTTAAGTCAGTGATACATTGAACAGATAAAGGGGAGCAAACGAGAAGTAACCTATGTTGAAGAAAAATCCTAGTTAACCTAGGCATCGAAACCCTAAGACCCGGCGAAGGGCTGCTGGGCACCTAGCGAAGGGCTTCTAGGCATCGAAACCCTAAGACCCGGTGAAGGGCTACTGGGCACCTAGCGAAGGGCTGCTAGGCATCGAAACCCTATGACCTGGCGAAGGGCTACTGGGCACCTAGCGAAGGGCTGCTAGGAGTCTAAGACCTAGCGAAGGACTGCTAGGCACTATGCGAAGGACTGCTTGGTAACGAAGACCTAGCGAAGGGTTGCTAGGCACCTTGCGAAGGATTGCTAGGCTTTGAATACCTGGCGAAGGGATGCTAGGCACCTGGCGAAGGGCTGCTGGGCAAAAGTCCACCCGAAGGACTGGGTGGCAACTGTCTTCTGAAAGGAGTAGGTGAAAGGCGCGTTCTCGTGGGTGAGAACTTGCGTCGGTTCGACCTAGGGTTTCATGGAAATCCGAAGTCAGAACTAAGTCCTTAAGGTTAGGAATGTGTGTATATTTACTTTGTATTTTTGTATCTTGCAGGTACCTAGAACGGAAGACAAAGCAGGCAAATAACATACATTGGGGCTGGAAACCAGCCAAGCAGGGCGCCCGGGATGATGGGGGCGCCCCCAGTCAAAAGGAAAACCAGTTTAGTTGGAAACCAGCCAAGCAGGGTGCCTGGGATGATGGGGGTACCCCCAGTCTAAAGGAAATTGGCAGTTTCGTGTGGTAAGCAGAATAGGTGTCAAGCGGGGCGCCCGGAACGACGGGAGCGCCCAAGTTGAAAGTTGTTTTATTGTTTCGAGGTCGAAACATAGGATAAGCCTTCACTCAGGCACCCGGGAGGTCCGGGGCGCCCTGGTCAAAGGTTTTATCAGCTGCGGTGAGGTCGACGCAGGGATAAGGTTTGACCGAGTTTTTCGGGGCGCCCCCAACGTCCAGGGCGCCCGTATGAAGCCTATATAAGGGGCTTTGCCCCCTTTGCTTCAGACATAACTGCTAAGTGCTATTTTGATCATTCTGACCGAAAACAACGCGCTAAAGATGAGGCTCTACGACTGGGAGGCTCCAGGTGGAAGTGCGCAGCTCTTCGGAGGTCCAGATCGGTCGAGTTTCAGATTCTTGTTCGGTTTGCTTTTAATTGTTCCATACTTAACTTTCAATATTGTTGCTTGTAACTATACACTGTAAGACGGGTTTTCTCCACCTCCAGAAATTTCAGAAAGGAGACCAATAGTGGACTCACGCCGAGTACATAGGCCTTGGACGTACTAACCCTAGGGGGTTGGGAACCAAGTAAATAAATCCCGCTGTGTCCTTGTGTATTGTTTTTCTTTATCTGTTTTACTTTTCCGCTGTGCTACTAACTCTGATCTTAGAACGTTCGAAAGATTTACAAAGTTTACCGAAAGATTTTCACGGTCGATATTCACCCCCCCTTCTATCGACGGCACCGGTCCTACAATAAAGTTTTTGGCTAAGGAAAGTTTGATAAAAATTCATTTTTACTAAAATTGGTTTAAATAAAAGTATTTTTTTTGCAAAGCCTGTTTAAGTAAAAGCCTTTAAAGCAAAATTTAGGCTTGCAAAACTTTTCTAAAGTGGAAAATTGTCTAAGTGTAAAAATCTTTTTGTAAGTATAAATGCTTTTGCTGTATCTTGAAAAACACATACTCAAAAATTTAAAGCACTTAGAAGTTTTCAAAAATTACATATCATGGAAAGCTTCAGGGGGAGAATGTTTATTTCAGGGGGAGCTAATTAATGTTTTTTAAATAATGTTGTTTGTTAGATGTGCTTGAAATGCTTTTTAACTTAACATTTTGAACTGTGTTGTCATAAATCAAAAAGGGGGAGATTGTTGGTGCCGGAAGCACCAAAGTCAAACCTGTGTTTTGATAATGACAAAGGGTTCAGAAGTTAAGGTTTATTGTGATCTAACAATGCTAATCAAGTGTGCAGGAAAAGTCCTAGGTACGCTAGGAAAGATGTCCTGGTTCTAAGAATTGGGCTCTAAGTCCTGGCCGTGGGCTGGGCAACTAAGTCCTGACATAGGGTTGGGCAATAAGTCCTGGTCACGGACTGGGCACAAAGTCCTGATTCGAGAAATTGGGCAATAAGTCATGGCTAAGGGCTGGGCACCGAAGACCTGACCGAGGGTTGGGCAAGAAGTCCTGGTCGCGGACTGGGCAGAAGACCTAATTTGGAGGATTGGGCAATAGTTCAACAGGAGGAGCCGATTGGCAAACAGGTAAACTCTCCTAGAGGAGTAGGTGAGGACGTGTTCCCCGTAGGAGGGAACATTAGGCGTAAGTTCGACCTAGGGTTCCATTTAGAAAGCCCAAAGTCAGAACCAAGACAGCTCAGGCTGTTAATAATACTTAAATTCATATCATTTATATGTTACTTGTGTTTTGGAACTAACCCTGATTGCAGGAATGAAGGGATGAAGGTTTTTGCTCCCATGCACCTCAATGGAGTGAGGCACCCTGCTGGGCTAGGCGCCAGTTTTGAGACAGGCACCCCAGACAAAGGGCAGTTCCAGAACAACTCAAAGCAAAGCCTCAAGACTGCAACAAGGCGCCTGTGTTAACACAGGCGCCCCAGTTAGCTCAGGCGCCCCAGTTGAAGGGACAAGCACTGGCCAAGTCTGCGAATTGAGTTTCGCGCAGAGAGGCCCACGTGTTAGGCGCCCCCTTCTACACAGGCGCCCCAGCTATGACTATATAAAGGGGTTCACCCCCTTGGTTTCCAACACAATTACTTTCTACGCATTCATTCAAGCGCTCCACTTTGACAAGCTCCGTGCTCAAGATTCAAGTGCCAATGACGACCCGCGGCTCCGAATTTCCAACTTCTTCGGTCGTCGGTATAGAATTGTTTTACTGTTGTATTTTCTTTTTAATTCTATATTCAAACTTCAGTTGTAATATTTTACGGAATATGGAATTGCCCATCATAAACGGTCAAGGATCGTAGGCCTTGAAGTAGGAGCCGACCACGACTCCGAACCAAGTAAAACAAACGTGTTAGCATTGCCTTGTTTTACTTTCCGCTGCGGAAATTACTCTTACGTTTTTTGAAAAATTTGTCGATCGATATTCACCCCCCTCTCTATCGATTCAAACCGATCCCACACCGGACACTAGATTCTTTTGAATCTCAGGAACATACAACACATTTGTTAGAGTGAGGTCCTTGCCCGAGGTCATCTTCAGCACCACTTTCCCTTAGCCCATGATGTCTGAGGTTGCCGAGTTCCCCATGAACTGCTTCTCTCCACTAATTTCTTCAAAATTGTGGAGCAGTTCCTTATTGCAACACACATGTCTGGTGGCTCCATTATCAATCCACCATTGCCGCAGATTTGAACCCACCAGGTTCAATTCAGAGACCACGACACAGAGGTCTTCCATTTCTGGTCCCTCGTTCAGGTTGGCCTCCTGCATCTTCGTCAGTTTCTTACATTTCGAAGATTTGTGGCCAACTCGGCCACAGTTGTAGCACTTCCCAGAGAACTTCTTGGCGATGCCTCCTCTGGGTCCTATCTTGGAAGATTTAGAATCCTTCCATTTCAAGCTTTGTCCGTGCTCGACCATGTTAGCTTTTACAGTAGCCTGAGAGAACATATTTCTCTCTGAACCCTTGTTGTCTTCTTCGATGCGAAGTCTAACAACGAGTTCCTCCACGTTCATCTCCTTCTGCTTGTGCTTCAAGTAGTTCTTGAAATCCTTCCAGCATGGAGGCAGCTTCTCAATGATGGCTGCTACCTGGAAGGTTTCACTCAGAACCATACCTTCTGAGTGGATCTCATGAAGAATCACCTGAAGCTCCTGGACTTGGCTGATCACTGTCTTAGAGTCAACCATCTTGTAGTCCAAGAATCGACCCACGATGAACTTCTTGACCCCTGCATCCTCCGACTTGTATTTCTTGTCCAAGGACTCCCATATCTCTTTAGTCGTTCTCTTCGTGTTGTACACAGCATACAGCGAGTCGGCTAGACAGTTGAGGATGTAATTTCGGCATAGGTACTCAGAATGAGTTCAAGGCTCTACCTCAGTAACCTCAGCTTGCTTGGGAGGGTCCTCGGTCAAGAACCGAGCCAGATTGAGCATGGTCAGGTAGAAGAGCATCTTCTGCTACCACCTCTTGAGGTTCAACCCAATGAACTTCTCTGGTTTTCCCCCATGGTTGATCGGGACATTCTCAATCAGGGCAAAGGGGGCCTGGTGATGAGTCTGTTTCACCTCAACACTTTCCGTGGCCATCTCAACAGAAACAAAGTCTGTTTCAAGATTGTTGGAGGAAATGGACTCCTTTCGGAGAGTTTACAATAAATTGAAATTACAAAAACTAATTTCAACTTAACGGTTGAGTGGCCCGAGTTGCTTTTTATCTAGTCTACAATCTCCCGAGCAAAATTCCCGAGCTCCCGAGCGACCAAGCGAGCTCCCGAGCTAAATTCTGGAGCTCCCGAGTGAGCTCCCGAGCTGAATTCCCGAGCTCCCGAGCGAGCTCCTGAGCTAAATTCCTGAGCTGGAATTCCCGAGCGGAGACTCCCGACAAGGATCTCCTGAGCTCCGGACAAGTATCTCCCGAGCTCCCGACCAAGTCTCCCGACCGAAAGTTGCTAAGGCCTGCGCAACACAGTGTCCTTGAAATAAATTTTTCCTCCTCCAGCGGTGCTTTGAGGCTTAGATGGGCGTCTGTCTCTTAGGATATAACAGCCGAACCATGGGCACAACGGAGCACTCGTTGCTCGTGGTGAACTGAGGAAGTACCCGAACGTTATCAAAGGAGGTCGGGAACGAGGTGGAAGAGAATCTCTTTTTTCTATGTCTTTTGCTCTCAGTCACAACCTCATTATATAGGCTCAGACCCCCGCAATATTCAATGACCAATTAACTCCATTTACTGCCATTTAACCGGCCAGATCCAAACGTCTGGGGGGTTACTAATTTTGCATTAATCAAAATTAATGCATCAGTTATATTTGAGCAAAAAATTTGGCAAAATGTTGGTTCATCTGCTTGGGCAAATTTTGCCCCGACCGGTCGGACATTCGACGCACGCAGGTCATGCACACATACGAGTTCACTTGGATCAGTACAAATCCGGGCCCTGGATTTGCACCCCCCCTACACACCCATGCGTGAGAGAGAGCCTCTCCCCTAGCATTTGTTCACAACTATCATGCTTGTGAAACAATCTAAACCAACATTTATACCTTGAGACTCCCAATGTAGGACTAAAGTCTCATTCACCACAGAGCCTCTTTATTCTCCTCCTCACTTTCCATTCACTAGAAAGTCCCACCACCTCTCTTTCCATTCACACTATATATCCAACAAATTGTCATGTTAATTTCGGTAAAATTAAGTTCTAGTTGATTTTTTGGGGAATCCTGTGATTGCCTCTGTTTCATGTTACATATTTTGGAATCAGTTTTGGATTAGGTTTTTAGCTTGGTAATCTAATCAAATTATAGATGTTTGTAGAAATTTCATATGGAAGCTGGATTGTAGTTGGTGTTTTGAATTATTTGTAGTACTTGGCCATGAGCTACAGTGAGTATGGGAACTACATTCTAATGATCTTGGAGTTATTTAGGTCATAGAGTAGTTAGGCTAGCTCCATGTGAATATTGCCATATGATTTGTTGCATCTTGATCAGAGCATTGGGATGCATTGTTAGTTTGGTTTATATCGAGTTTAAGCAAGAGTGAACCTAAATCTCAATAATTGGGATTAAATGGAAATTAAGCATTTAATTAAGGGTTAATTAAATGATTGTTGTAATTAGGATAATCCTAATCAAGTTTGATATCCAGTTTAGATGGTTGATTACTTGTTTAATGTAGCTAAGCTATATCTAATAATACAGGACACAAATCGGATACAGATATTTGGGCATGGAGGTTCTATTTCTGTCATGGACTTCTAACTGGATCTCTTTACTTATTGATCTTAATGCGTGACTAGTTTTGTTATATGCAATAGGTAGCTTTACCTTGAATCTGGTCATGTTATTTCACTGCTTGACACTTGATTGCTTTACCTTAAAGATAATCAGATTTATGTTCTATACCGTCTGAACCTTGTTACTTCTGTTCCGTAGAGTACACACATGTAAGAATGTGCATAGGAGTGATTTTTATGTTATATATGACATTGGTTGATACCTGGATTATACCTTACCTATATACCAAGTTGCATGATTGATAGATCATAATACTTGTTTGGACATGTGCATTTCATACCATTGCATGATTGATGATCTGTTTGGTGTTAGTATCATACACTATCTTTGTACTGTTGTATGCTGGCGATCATCAGCTCTCTCGTGATATGAGCCCGTCGTCAGTCATATCCCTGCCCACTCTATCACTTAGGATAGTGGTGTCATAGTTTGAGCAATTGTCCCTGTTGTACCTGCACGACCACTCAGGGGTAGTGATAGCAGGAGTGTGCGCAGGCAACGGACCCCCCCCCCCTTCTGTTTTAGGCATTATGCTCCTTGGTCTTAGGATTTATGGAGCTTGGTTTTAGTTCTCGAGCTTTGTCTTAGCTTTCATCATCCTGTCCACTTAGCTACTCAAAGTAGTACAGTCAAAGAGTATACAGTTGTCACAACCTTACCCACTCGGCCTCACAAATGTGATGTGATGGTAGCTTCACTAGCATCAGGAGTATACATTTGTTTGTGCTTGTTGAATTTTATTAAACTATGGTTACTGCATTTGGTTGCATGCACATACAGGTTGTGTATTTCACTTTTTATGTTGAATTGGTGCTGCTCATATTGTATGGGTGAACTTTTGGATGATTTCTGAGGTTTCTGATCATATTATCCCACATAATAGACTAATAGTGGTATGTTCATTCATTCAGTCTTCCTTGTTCTGATTGTTGATCCTTCTATGAGATTGTATATTATTGATTTCTGTATTACTTGTTATAGTTTATTCCTGCCATATATTATCTCTCTCTATTACCTGCTATGTCGCATAGATTCACCATCCCTAGCGTTGGCTTTCGCCAGGTTCCAGATAGATGTCTACTTGGAAGTCACTTAGAGATGCCCAGTTTGTCAGTCCCTCTACTCGTCAAGCCAAGCTTGTTTTCACTAGTTTCTATTTGAGCCCATGATTTTATTTTCTTTTCCTATTTCCTTAGCATTGTGTATTTGTGATGTGGACTTGTAGTGATGGAATTTATGCTTTATGTGCCCTGGTGGGGCTTGTCGTGTTGTTGTTTTTGTATAAGACGTACCGATACACAGTTTGTCTAATTGTGGCTATTTTAACTTTTCTCTTTTCAGCCGTGTGTGCTGAGAAAGATATATATGTGACTATGTGGCTTGTATACAAGACCCATACATTATCAATACATGAGATGTAACGACCCTCTCTTGCTAACTTTGACCTTTTAGGGTTGTTACGTTGACTTTACTGCTGGGCCAGCCAAAAATAAAAAAATCTTTAATTTTATTGGCTTTGACAAGATTTGACTCCTAGACCTCTTAGTTGCAAAACTGAAGCACTAACCATCAGCCCTACAACACATTTTGTTTTACACTGGCACCAGTCGACTGATATCCTGCCTGTCGACTGGTGCAGTTGACTGCACCTGGGATTCACTCGCCCGAATATTTCTGTTCCCTCGACCAGTCGACTGATACGTGCATCAGTCGACTGATACGCCATGAACTGTAGTTTCCAGATTTCAGAAACACCGTTCAAGTATATATATACATTCTACTTCAACTACACAACAAGATTATAGACTCACAAACATAATAACCATAATCATACTCCATTTGCATGCATTTCAAACTCCAAATTAACTACTCAAACTTAAAGTCATTGCGGAAGTAAACTACTAACATAAACTCAAAAGAAAATACTCATAAAGTTCTATTGTTTAGAGTTTTAAACGCTAAACAAAACTCATCCCGAAGGATCATACTCCACGGTTCCGCCGCCACTGACATGAATCATCTATCCTAGAGCCTCCTTGCCTTACATCTTCCCTTTACCTTTACCTGCAGTAAAAGGATGCAACTATAAGCAAATAGCTTAGTAAGTAGATATCTATCTCAAAAAAACATGCAATCGATATCAAACATGCTCTTAGTCAAGAATGCTGGCTTTTAAACATATGTATTGAAAATGCTATGCTTAAAATGAATAAGCTCATGAATACACTTGTAACAAATGTTTGCATTTGGAAACATTGCTTGAAATGAAAAATGTGTAACATGCTTGAAATGATTTCTTGCTTTTGAAAAACTTGAAACTTATGCACTTATATTTCTTATACTTCAAAATAATAAACATTCTCCTTTGGGCCCGACATAGTACCAATGAGCGCATCCCTAATAGGTTCGGGGTAGCTAGCCACCAAATCCTAATAGGACTTCTTACTAGTTCACCTAGATCTCATGGGCCTTGATGCAACCCAAATGATACTGTCATGAATGTGGGTCTCAAATTTAGATATGTGTGAAGCTGGAAACCCTTTTTGCTATCAAGAATAAAAATGTAGTAAAGGGGTCACAGGTCGTATTTTTCCTAGAGCTAGTTAAGGTTGTTTGATTCAAGTTCGAGTTTATGTGTCGTTGATATTTTTGGGTTTCAAATAAAATTTGGGTTTGGTTTGCAATTCAGAAATGAAAACTCATTGAAAAGAAATAAACTTCACAAAGCCAACTTAAACTAGGTATGGCAATCAAGGGCTCACCCAATTAACAATTTAATCAACTAATGAAACTTTGCAAAATTCAGGAAATCAAAGCTGATATCAAATCGATCCTAATTCTGATTGACACTAATGCAGAGTTTTGCTTCAGGGTTTGCCATTCAAAACAACCAAATGCTAAGCAATCTATAGACAAATTGATACAAAGTCAATACCGAAACTCACTTGATACAAAATGCATGCAACTAAAATTGATATGCAGAATTGGGACTTGAAGTTCAGAAACAAACTAGATGAAAAACATGTTGGTGCAAGTTGCATCAATGATATTCCTCTTTAAGTGTTTTAATGTTTGACAATACACTTAAGTCAATATACAATGAATAGACAAAGGGGAGAAAAAATAAAGTAACCAAAGCTGAGGAAAAGTCCTAGTTAATCTAGGCATCGTAACCTAAAGACCTAGCGAAGGGCTGCTAGGCACCTAGCGAAGGGCTGCTAGGTATCATAACCTAAAGACCTAGCGACGGGCTGCTAGGCACCTAGCGAAGGGCTGCTAGGTATCATAACCTAAAGACCTAGCGATGGGTTGCTAGGCACCTAGCGAAGGGCTGCTAGGTATCGTAACCTAAAGACCTAGCGAAGGGCTGCTAGGCACCTAGCGAAGGGCTGCTAGGTATCGTAACCTAAGACCTAGCGAAGGGCTGCTAGGCACCTAGCGAAGGGCTGCTAGGGAATGAAGACCTGGCGAAGGATTGCTAGGCACCTGGCGAAGGATTGCAAGGTAATGAGTCTTGGTCCAAGGGACTGAGCAACTTAGCTGAGCGATGACTAAGGACAGGAGTAGAGACGGGTCAGGGTACGGGCGTCTCGAGATCCGGAGTAATCAAAGGCTAAGCAAAAGGCCATCCGAAGGACTGGGTGGCAACCATCTCCTGAAAGGAGTAGGTGAAGGGCGAGTCCTCAGGGATAGGAACTCGTGCCGGTTCGACCTAGGGTTTCGTGGAGATCCGAAGTCAGAACCAAGTCCTTAAGACCAATATTATATGAATCTATGCATTGTGTTTGTGGATATTGCAGGTACCAAGAATCGAAGATAAAGCAAGCTTGATGAAGGCCCTAACCAGGGCGCCCTCATGCACCAGGGCGCCCTCATGCACCAGGGCGCCCTCATGCACCAGGGCGCCCTGGTCAACATTGGTTCGTTGCTGCGAGTACGAAGCAGTGGATAAGCGCTGACTGGGTTCAAGATGGGCGCCCAGAAGATCCGGGGCGCCCTGGTCAAAGTTGTTATCAGCTGCGGCGAGGTAGACGCAGGGATAAAGTTTGACCAAGTCATCCGGGGCGCCCCCAGCGTCCGGGGCGCCCCCAGGAGGCCTATATAAGGGGCTTCGACCCCTCTGCATCAGACACAACTGCCAAGCACTGTTCTGATCATTCCGACCGATGACAACGCGCTAGAAACGAGGCTCTACGACCGGGAGGCTCCAGGAGGAGGTGCGCGGCACTTCGGAGGTCCAGATCGGCCGAGCTTCAGACCTTTTCTCGTTGGTTTGCTTTTTGATTACTGTACTTAAATTTCCATATTATTGCTTGTAATTCTGCACTGTAAGTCGGGTTTCTCCGCCTCCGGAAAGTCCGGAAAGGAGACCAATAGTGGACGGGCGTTCCTGTGCATAGGCCTTGGATGTACTGACCCTGGGGGGTCGAGAACCAAGTAAAAATCCGCCGTGTCACTATCTTGTTTTTCGTTCCATTTATTCTCCGCTGCGTTACTAATATTCTAAGTCTAGAACGAACAACTTTTTCACGAGTTCTCCGCGAAAGGTTTTCACGGTCGATATTCACCCCCCCCTCTATCGACGACACCGGTCCTACAAAACAATCCGTTTCAAACACAATAGTACACTTAAAAGATGCATTCAACTAAACACCAAATCAGTGCCGAAATTGCACTTGATACATAGTGCAAAATTAAAAACAGATTTGCTACCAAGAAAAGAAAACTTATGTGCCAAAGCTGATACAGAATGCCAAAGCTTATACTAACTATTCAGAAATGAAACTAATCGATTAAGCTTGGAAAGCACAGCTAACAGTGAAGAAATTTACACGAATGAATGAAGAAGTTCAGTCCAAAGTCTGATCAATTAAGGGAAACTAAATACAGAAGTGAGAAGGCAGGAACACAGAGACCATATGCAGGAATTTGCTGAGAATTATAGCCTTGAAAATTCTGATTTTGAAGTAGGAATGGTTGTGGTGAAGATTGAAATCCTTGATTTTGTGGCTGAAAACTTTGATTCCAAGTCTGAAAACCTTGCTGCGGTTGTTGGAATTGTTGCTGTAAGGGTTGATATTGTTGCTGAAAATTCAAATTCCCTTGGAAACCTTGTTGATTCCCTTGAAACGGTTGCTGGAAATTCTGAAGTGTTGGCTGGAATTGTTGATTTTGATGATGGAATTGTAGATTTTGGGGCTGAGATTGCTGTGGTTGCTGGAAACTTTGTTGAGGCTGCTGAAATTGTTGTTGTTGTGGGCTTTGTTGGTAGAAAGAATTCCCATACCTCAGATTTGGATGATCCCTCCAACCAGGGTTATAAGTAGAGGAGTAAGGGTTATTCCGGGCTTGAAATTGTTCCCTAACCAAAGCCGCTATTGTCTCATCTTGTTGGAGATTGGGATATGAATCTGAATTATGTTCCTGACTAGAGAAAATACCACATACCCTCATCACTTGGCTTGATTGTGGAGGTACCGAAAAGTTGGAATTTTGTCTTGCATTATTAGGAGTCATTTGCTTTATCAATGATGTGAGCTCTACCAATGCATTCTTGATTTCTTTCTGATCATTTGAAACCACCTGTACCTCACTCACTCCTCTGGTGGACAATGCTCTACTTCCAAACTGCTGAGAATTTTCTGCCATGTTTGAAATAAGCTCCCTAGCTTGTTCTGGTGTTTTGTTAACTAGGGCTCCTCCAGCTGCAGCATCTATCATGATCATATCCATCTGCAATAATCCCTCGTAGAAATACTGAATGAGGAGCTGTTCGCTAATCTGATGCTGTGGGCAACTGGAACAAAGCTTGTTAAATCTCTCCCAGTAGTCATAAAGTGTCTCCCCCACCACTTGTTGTATACCACATATACTCTTTCTGATGATTGCAGTTCTGGAGGTTGGGAAATATTTTTCTAGAAATGCCTTCTTCATGGAAATCCAGCTAGACACGTGCCCAGTAGGTAAATAGTAGAACCAATCCTTTGCTGCTCCAGTCAGAGAAAATGGAAAAACCCTCAGCTTGATATCTTCCTTTGAAATCCCCTGAGGCTTTATTGTGGAGCAGACTACGTGAAATTCATGCAGGTGCCTGTTTGGATCTTCTCCAGATAATCCTTGAAATTTAGGTAGCAAGTGGATGAGTCCAAATCTAAGCTCAAAATCGCCAGTCAGCTCTGGATAAGCAATGCTGGAATACTGAAAGGTATCATCTGGTGCTGCGAGTTCTTTCATGGTCTTCTGTGGTCTGCCATGATAATGCCTGAATGAGTAGGAATAGTCTGAAGAGGAGGAATGTCAATAGCCTCAGAAATTATGCCTTGGTTCCTCCTGGCTCTGAAAGTTCTCTCAATTTCAGGGTCAAAGTCCTCTAGATCACCACCTGCTGACCAGGTCATAAAATAAACAAATCGCAGCAAATGTGTATGGAAAAATGAAACAGATAAAGTAAATCACAAGATATAGAGAAATAAGCACAACAATAGATCAAGAAAAATATACAATAAGCACACAAGCTTAAACAAACAAACTCAACTAGTGTGTTCCCCGGCAACGGCGCCAAAAATTTGATACAACCCAAATGATATTGTCATGAATGTGGGTCTCAAATTTAGATATGTGTGAAGCTGGAAACCCTTTTTGTTAACAAGAATAAAAATGTAGAAAAGGGCCACAGGTCGTATTTTTCCTAGGGCTAGTTAAGGTTGTTTGATTCAAGCTCGAGTTTATGTGTCGTTGATATTTTTGGGTTTCAAATAAAATCTGGGTTTGGTTTGCAATTCAGAAATGAAAACTCATTGAAAAGAAATAAACTTCACTAAGCCAACTTAAACTAGGTATGACAATCAAGGGCTCACCCAATTAACAATTTAATCAACTAATGAAACTTTGCAAAATTCAGGAAATCAAAGCTGATATCAAATCGATCCTAATTCTGATTGACACTAATGCAGAGTTTTGCTTCAGGGTTTGCCATTCAAAACAACCAAATGCTAAGCAATCTATAGACAAATTGATACAAAGTCAATACCGAAACTCACTTGATACAAAATGCATGCAACTAAAACTGATATGCAGAATTGGGACTTGAAGTTCAGAAACAAACTAGATGAAAAACAATCCGTTTCAAACACAATAGTACACTTAAAAGATGCATTCAACTAAACACCAAATCAGTGCCGAAATTGCACTTGATACATAGTGCAGAATTAAAAATAGATTTGCTACCAAGAAAAGAAAACTTATGTGCCAAAGCTGATACGGAATGCTAAAGATTATACTAACTATTCAGAAATGAAACTAATCGATTAAGCTTGGAAAGCACAGCTAACAGTGAAGAAATTTACATGAATGAATGAAGAAGTTCAGTCCAAAGTCTGATCAATTAAGGCAAACTAAATACAGAGGTGAGAAGGCAGCAACGCAGAGACCATATGCAGGAATTCAGAAATGAAAGCAATAACCTAATGCAGAACAATAGAGCAGGTTGAAATTGAGTGCACAATCCAATGTTCAAGAAGGATCAAGAAGAACTAATGTATACTTGACTTAAATTCCAGAAACTACAAGCTGGAAATTTCAGAAATGAACTGAATTGCAGAAATGGAGATCGAATTGCAGATATGAAATCGATACACAACAAGCTGATGCGCAAAATCTGAAATCAAGTACTATTTAAAGTGAACGGGCTGCAATGTAAATTCATGAGATAAACTACAACTAGCTTGATACAAAATTCAGAAACTCAAGTAGAAAACTGATACGCAAGGAAGTGCAGCTAATATGCAAAAACAAAAATGATACGCAAGCAATGAAACATGAATTAAATTGAAATTGAAAATAATTGTTCACAAAACACGCTCCCTAACTGATTATCTTGCAGAAATGAAACCTAATTAAGGCAGAAACAATTCAGAAAAGTAAACTAAGCAGCTGATACAAAGACAGAAACAGAAATGGGTTTGCAGAAATCGAAATTATAGCTAATAACCGAAATGCATTAAGAAAACTAGCATCGATCTCTTCCCTTAGCTCCAGATCTTCTTGCCGTCACACAAGAGTGAGCCTCGAACCCCTTAGCTCCATAGATCGCTGGGAATTAAACTTCGCGAATCGATCCAACCCAACTCTGCTCAAATCTTAAAACAGCAACCCGATCTCCTCGATCTCGCTATGTAGGATAGCGATGATGATTTGGAGATGATCAGAGCACTCCAGAGGACCCTCCAGACAGCTCAGATGGATGGAAATGGCACACAAACGAGATCCAAGCAATCAATTCATAGATCTGACGAAACCCTCAATCATCTCTGTTTTTGGCCGAATTGGAGCTGTAATCTTCCCGGAGAAACCTTCCCAATGACCTAGAACTGGATCTAAGAACGAAATCAATGTGGTCACGCCCTCAGATGAAGAAAACTTGAAGAAAAATGGTAGAAAACTCGAAGGAATCGGAAACAGTAGCTAAGCTCGGCGAAGACGCGACAACTGATCGAGGAGCTGATTGGAAGTTTATATGGTTAAGCAATGGACGGTCTAGATTAACTTAACTCCATCCAATGACTAGATCTCATCCGATCTGAGCCAAAATTTGATGATGTTGATCAAGGGTCAGGATCTGCCTCTCAGTAGCTCAGATCTTCCAGATTTTCAGCGGATGGCTCAGATCAACCTGATCTTTGAATGGACGGTCTAGATCCTCCTGAGCTTGATGCATTGGCTAAACGATCTCTGATTTGGATGAAACCTTCAGATCTTGATCGAAGTGCTTGATTATCCCTAACCCCAGCTTGGATTGCCTCAAAAGTTCTCCGGTGACTCAGATCTAGCCATTTTCGAATCAGACGACCCATATTAGTCGGATACTTGATCACTCAATCCAGTCCACTTCTAACTCAAGTTTGACCCATCATGACCTAGGTCCATGATCCTTCCAAGCCTATAAAAGTAGATTAACAATTAAGTGCCAAAATGTTTCCAATGTATCAAGATTTACAATAAAGGCCAAAATAAAATGAATTTATAAAACCTAGGATAATTTCAATATTAAGCAAGTAAAATATGGGTCAAACATGGATTTTAGAGACTGAAATGATCAATAAAATAGTACTTATCAACTCCCTCACACTTAAGCTTGAGCGTCTCACGAAAACTACTAAGTATGTATCCCTTAGATCCTTTCCAAACATAGTTAGAAGTGAGTGAAAAGAAATTACCTAAGGTTGTCAATTCTTAAAAATCTAAGCTCTATGGATTAGTATCTCGTCCTTAAATCAACAACTTAGCCTTTTCATCCTTCATGATTCATTGAGATGAATTTAACTCACTAAGCCTTTCAAGGGAAATTTTTAGTGGCTCTCTTTTTGAGTTCTAAGTTCATGATGAAAGTGGAGCTCACTCAAACACAAATGCTTTTTGCACTACCATAGGCTTGCTTGTTATCTACTCTCTACCATTATTCATGATCAGGATCCACATCTATAAAAGTTTATTCAAACAAATTAAAGACATATGAAATGGAAGAATGAAGTGAAAGCCAAGAAAATAGAAAAATTGATGAAATGGGAATCTTGGTTGCTCAAAGATATTTCTAATGCCCTTTGCCCTCTTTATAGTCCTCATATTGAAGTCAAAAGTGTGGTGGAGTAAGACTTGGATAATGCCTTTGATTCGGATGAAAAGGACTTCATTGACTTCATTGTGCCAAAACCTCACTTGTGTACCAACCTTGTTTCTTTTCCTTTTTTTTCTCTTTTTTTTTAACCCTCTAGTAAAGTCAGAAATGTGGTGGAGCAAAGCTTTGATTCGAATGAGAAAATTTTCACTTGTTTCATGGTGCCCAAAACTTCTCTTGCATGCCATTTGTGTTTTTTTTCTGCTTTTATCTCTTTTTTTTTATGACCAGCTGCTGAATTTTCTAATTTTAGTTGCAGCTAAGTCTCTACTCAAGTTTCTCTTCATCTTGTTCAATCTTTCTTTGCAATTTGGCTTCCAAACTTTTAAAGAAACTGCTTCACAAGTTCTGATCAAACTGTTTTTTTCCTTGCAACCATACTTGATCATTGTGCCAACCTTGTTTCAAATTTTAGTTTCCCACAATTAATATCAGAATCATAATCTTCAAGTTCTTCATCCTTGCAATCATCTAATTCCTTGACAGCAGTTGGCATCAAATAGAAATGGAAGATTTAAATGCTTCACTAAGTGAACTGATACACTACATTTTTTTCTTAACTGTTTTCATCCATTTGCCTTAATAGCACTGCACTACTCTACTGATCTCATCCATTAGTTTGAAATCTACTCCCAAGAGGTTAAATTCAGTGAAAAACCATTCTACAAGTTCTGTCAAATTCAGCTACGCATTGCTGAATTAGGAAGCATGAATTCAGTTTGAAGTTGATACAAAACTGCCTTACTAGCATTCCAATCTGAATTTTTTTTTCAATGCAGATTCAACAATTAGTTCTTCAATTTTCTCAGCACCTTGCAGTTCCACTCTTTCAAGATTACTAGTCTATTCAGATATCAAAACATGTTCTTCCACTTAATGGCTTAATAACTTTGCTTCCTCACTATTTTTTTTCAGTGCCCTGTTTTTGTTTCCTCTTTTTTTTTATTATGTTGCTAACTTCCTCACGACCATGCATCAATAATTCTTCCACTCTGCTGCTCTTCAGAATATCTGATGGCTGGTGAAGGTGGATCTCTTAATCCTTGTCAGCAACCCTTGCAATTTGAACAAACTAAAGCCAGCCCAGCTCAATTTGAATTCTTCCCAGCACAATCCAGACTTGTTCAACTTCAATTTAATTACTGATCTATGCAGCTGCAATTTAGAAACGAATTGATTTTGTTTAGCTGCAATTCAGAATAACTGATTTAGTACAGCTGCAGTCCAAAACAATTCCGAACAAAACATGCTCCACAGATTTTTTTTTTCTTTTGGCACAGATTTCCCTTTTGCGTGCCAATTTTCTTCATTTCAGATTTTTTTTTCTCAGCCCAATTTAGCTTGGTACAACTTTCTTGGATCTTCAAATTATGATCAAGAATCTAGATCCTTCAATTGTTTTCCTCCTTAACTACTTCTTCCCACTTATTCTTGATACCAAACTCAACTCAACTTGGCATTTTCTTTTTTTTTTCTTCTTTGAAATGAAATGCATCCTTGCCACAAAATGATTCCAAAACACTAGCCACCTCCCCCACAGTTGAGCTTTTGTCTGTCTCGGGCAAAGTAACATCAAGAAACATTCCAAACAAACAAGTTCATAGAAAAGTATGGTTAAGAGTAGGAAGTATGGAAAAGAAAATAGAATAAACTTGATTATTGCCAAAAATTGACATGGAAAGGAAAACAAATTGATTAGCTTCTATAGATATGATCCAATCATAGAAATATGGTTTTGAAAGAACTTAAGCAAGTTCTAGAGTACAATCACATATGTGTGTCACAAAAATAAGGCTAATTCTCACTAGGTACAAATGATTCATCTCAAGTCATCAATTAAGAATTCATAGTCAAGTAGTACTCAAGCATCCAAGATTTCATCCATGAGCTCAAACCCTAAGTTCTAACAACCAAATTTAATTTATTTTCAAGAGACTCTAAAATGACATGAAAACAACCTAGAGGGATACATTTATTCCTACTCACTAAGAAAAATTGCCAAAAGAAATAACATGGTATTTACAATGTCTATTTATTCATCCTCTTTTACCTAGGGATTTATTATCAACAACTTGCATCAAAAATGAACATTTACTTCTAAATCATGAAAATGTTATATACAATGAAATGTGGGTGCAAGAAAAGTAAACTCCCCTTAATTTGGGTAGATGGCGTCCTTGAGGTCCAAATCATCCACCTCTAGCTCCTTTAATTCTTCAAAATACTTTTTGAGCCAGTGGCCATTGACTTTCCAAACAAAACCGTTAAATTCATCTTTAATTTCAACAACTCCATAGGGAAAAATATTGGTTACAATAAATGGACCATCCCACCTTGACCTCAACTTACCTCTCATCAATTTGAGCCTTGATTTGTACAATAATACCTTGTCACCAATTTGGAAGTCTTTCTTCAAAATATGCTTGTCATGGAAGTTTTTGGTCTTTTCCTTGTAGATCCTTGAATTTTCAAATGCCTCTAGCCGAATCTCTTCAAGTTCTTGAAGTTGAAGTTTTCTTTCTTCTCCCACTTTGGTAGCATCAAAATTACATGCTTTTATTGCCCAATATGCTTTGTGCTCAATTTCCACGGGAAGATGGAAAGCCTTTCCATAAACCAAACGGTAAGGAGACATGCCAATCGGGGTCTTGTATGCCGTTCTATAAGCCCAAAGTGCATCATCTAGCCTTTTGCTCCAATCTTTTCTAGTAGGCCCAACGGTCTTTTCCAAAATTTATTTGATCTCTCTGTTAGAAATTTCAGCCTGTCCATTTGTTTGAGGATGGTAGGATTTAGCAACTTTATGTGCAACCCCATATTTGCCAAGTAGAGCCTTTATGTGTTTATTGCAAAAATGAGATCCTTGGTCACTTATTATTGCCCTTGGAATTCCAAACCTGCAGAAAATGTGTGACCTAACAAAGCTAACAACAACACAAGAATCGTCAGTCTTGGAGGGAATGACCTCTACTCATTTTGAAACATAATCCACAGCAAGTAAAATATACAGATAACCAAATAATGCAGGAAAAGGTCCCATAAAATCTATTCCCCAAACATCAAAAATCTCACAAAAAAGTATAGTGTTTTGGGGCATCTCATTTCTTGTTCCTATGTTCCCAGTTCGCTGACATCTATCACAATTTTTATAAAACACATATGAATCATGAAATAGGGTAGGCCAATACAATCCACACTCGAACACCTTTCTAGCAGTTCTTTGGGGTCCAAAATGCCCCCCACAAGCTGATGAATGACAAAATGTAAAAACAGAAGAAAACTCATGGTTTGGTACACATCTCCTAATTATTTGATCATTACAAAACTTCCATAAATATGGGTCATCCCACACATAGAATTTTGCGTCACTTTTAAGTTTATCTTTTTGAGCCTTAGAAAAGTGTGTAGGGAAAACATGTGCAGCTAAAAAATTAACTAGGTCTGCATACCAAGGTGTCTCACCATGTACTGCAAGAAGGTGTTCATCTCTAAAATCATCGTCAATGGTGGTAGAAGATCCATCTCCTTCAATTCTGCTTAGGTGATCTGCAACTATGTTTTCTTTGCCACTTCTATCTCTGATCTCCAGGTCAAATTCTTGGAGCAGGAGCATCCATCTGATCAGTCTAGGTTTAGCATCAGGCTTTTTCAACAAGTATTTTAGAGTTGCATGATCAGAAAAAATAATAACATGTGAGCATAATAAGTAAGATCTGAAACGGTCTAAAGCAAAAACTATGGCAAGAAGCTCCTTCTCAGTGGTAGTGTAGTTTGCTTGGGCGGCATCTAGGGTCTTGGAGGAATAGCATATGACATGAGGTGCTCCCTCTACCCTCTGTGCTAGAACAACTCCCACTGCAAAATTAGAGGCATCACACATTAATTCAAATGGCAAATTCCAATTAGGTGATTTAATAATGGGAGCAGAGGTAAGAGCCCCTTGAGTCTGTGAAAAGCTTCTTTGCACTTATCATCAAAGCAAAACTCAACATCTTTTTGCAAAAGTTTTGTCAAGGGTCGAGCAATGTCGCTAAAGTCTCTAATAAATCTGCGGTAGAAACCTGCATGTCCATGGAAAGCACGAACGTCTCGTACCCATACGGGGTAAGATAAAAAAGAAATAACACTTATTTTTGCAGGATCTACCTCTATACCTCTCCTAGAGACTATGTGTCCAAGTACAATACCATGCTCTACCATGAAGTGACATTTTTCAAAATTAAGCACAAGGTTAGTCTCAATGCAACGGTGTAAAACCCTAGACAAATTTTCTAAGCATGAATCAAAAGACGTGCAATAAACTGAAAAATCATCCATAAATACCTCCATACAATGCTCTAGCAACTCACCAAATATACCTACCATGCATCTCTGAAATGTCTCGGGTGCGTTGCAGAGTCCAAAAGGCATCAGTCTGTAGGCAAAAGTGCCAAAGGGGCAAGTGAAGGTAGTCTTCTCCTGGTCCTCTAGATCTATACAAATCTGAAAGTAGCCTGAATAACCATCTACAAAACAATAATGGGATTTCCCGGTCAGTCTTTCAAGCATCTGATCAATAAAGGGTAAAGGGAAGTGATCTTTCCTTGTGACCTTGTTGAACATTCTGTAATCAATGCAGACTCTCCAAGAATTCTTAACTCTGGTGGGCACTAGTTCATTGTTCCATCTTCCACCACTGTCACCGCGGATTTCTTGGGCACCACATGTATGGGACTAACCCACTGACTATCAGAAATAGGGTAAATAATACCTGCCTGTAGAAGTCGAGTCACCTCTTTCTTTACAACGTCCAAAATGAGTGGATTAAGTCTCCTTTGTGGCTGCCTCACGGGTTTTACATTTTCTTCCAAGAATATCCTGTTCATACAGAGAGCTGGGCTAATACCTGATATATCTGATAAAGTCCACCCAATCGCCTTCTTGTAATGCCTCAGGACTTGCAATAATTTCTCTTCCTGCTCTGACTCCAAATGTTGTGCAATAATAACTGGAAAACTCTGCTCCTCTCCTAGGTACACATACTTCAGATGGTCTGGAAGTGGCCTAAGCTCAATCTGTCCTTGCTCAGTGGGTATGAGTGATCCTTGGGGCTCTGTACAATCCCTACACTACCATACCTGTGCTCTGAGTCCTCTGAAACCTCAATAGAAATGGGTGATCCTTGGGGCTCTGTCCAATCCCCTACACATAGAAAATCCTCACCAACTGAAAGTGAATATGAAATAAACTCTGAAATATCCTCCGCCTCCACAGCTAGTACTCCCTCAGCATCTTCTGTAAGAATATCTCCTCCAGAAAAATCATGTGACACTCCCTCAACCACTGAATCTGTCTCAACCAGTCCATCCAGAATGTCAATGCTCATAATAGAGTGATCTTCCCTAGGGTACTTCATAGCATCGAAAATACTAAACTGGACTATTGTGTCCCCCACTTCCATCGAAAGTGTGCCAAAATAAACATCAATCTTGGTTCTGGCAGTCTTCAGAAAAGGCCTCCTAAGGATAAGTGGGGATCTATGTGCAAGATAGTCTCCTTCTATGTCTAGAATATAGAAGTCTGCAGGGAAAATCAACTCCTTAACTTTCACCAAAACATCTTCAATAACTCTTGCTGGATGGGTCTGGCTTCTGTCTGCTAACTGAATTACAACTCCAGTGGGTTGTAAAGGGCCAATGCCAAGCATCTGAAAGACTGATCTGGGCATTACATTGATGGAGGCTCCCAAATCTAGCATAGCGTCATGAAACATAGTCCTTCCTATCTCACATGATACAGTAAAAATTCCAGGGTCTTCACACTTTTGAGGTATGGCATGGATGAGTGCTGAAACATTTTTCCCTAAGCTGACCAACTCATTCTCCTTAAGCTTCTTCTTGTGAACACATAAATCCTTCAGGAATTTTGCATACTTAGGAATCTATTTAATCATGGTCAATAGGGGTACATTAACTTCTACTTTGCTAAACAATTTTACAAGCTCATTGTACTCTTTGATTTTCTCCTCCTCCACTTGTCTTTTGGCTTGAGTTTTCCACTGTGGAAAGGGCAAGGGCACCCTCATTTCTTCCTCTTGAACCGAATTTGGATGGGCTAAATTTTGATCTACTATCCCACTCGATGTAGCTGCTGTGCAATTTGTTTCGGGGCTGATTTCTCCCTCATTTTCCACCAAAATCACAGGATTACTTGGTGAGGGAGTTGAGCACGACTAGAGGTGGAACCAACTGATTTTGAAGTGATTCTTGGGCTGATCGGTGCTGAAATTGTAGGTGCTGCCCTGTTTTCAGAAAAAACTGCTCTTGGACCTTTTTTAGTTGAAGTAATCTTCCCACTCCACAAAGTAATAGCGCTGACGTTTCCCTTTGGATTGGGAGTAGCTTGAGAAGGTAGTTGGTCTGATCCTTGAGCTTGACTTTGATTAATCCCACTAGCCAATTGTCCAATTTGCCTTTCGATGTTTTTTAAGGCGCGAAAAATATTGCCCTGCTGTGATTGTTCGAATTCGGGCTGTTGGGGCTGATAGGAGGGCTGAAATTGTTGTTGAAACGGCTGATAATTAGGCTGGAATGAAGGTTGAATTTGCTGAGAATTATAGCCTTGAAAATTCTGATTTTGAAGTAGGAATGGTTGTGGTGAAGATTGAAATCCTTGATTTTGTGGCTGAAAACTTTAATTCCAAGTCTGAAAACCTTGCTGTGGTTGTTGGAATTGTTGCTGTAAGGGATGATATTGTTGCTGAAAATTCAAATTCCCTTGGAAACCTTGTTGATTCCCTTGAAACGGTTTCTGCAAATTCTGAAATGTTGGCTGGAATTGTTGATTTTGATGCTGGAATTGCAGATTTTGGGGCTGAGATTGCTGTGGTTGCTGGAAACTTTGTTGAGGCTGCTGAAATTGTTGTTGTTTTGGCTTTGTTGGTAGAAAGAATTCCCATACCTCAGATTTGGATGATCCCTCCAACCAGGGTTATAAGTAGAGGAGTAAGGGTTATTCCGGGCTTGAAATTGTTCCCTAACCAATGCCGCTATTGTCTCATCTTGTTGGAGATTGGGACATGAATCTGAATTATATTGCTGACTAGAGCAAATACCACATACCCTCATCAATTGGCTTGATTGTGGAGGTACCGAAAAGTTAGAATTTTGGCTTGCATTATTAGGAGTCATTTGCTTTATCAATGATGTGAGCTCTACCAATGCATTCTTGATTTCATTCTGATCATTTGAAACCACCTGGACCTCACTCACTCCTCTGGTGGACAATGCTCTACTTCCAAACTGCTGAGAATTTTCTGCCATGTTTGAAATAAGCTCCCTAGCTTGTTCTGGTGTTTTGTTAACTAGGGCTCCTCCAACTGCAGCATCTATCATGATCCTATCCATCTGCAATAATCCCTCGTAGAAATACTGAATGAGGAGCTGTTCGCTAATCTGATGCTGTGGGCAACTGGAACAAAGCTTGTTAAATCTCTCCCAGTAGTCATAAAGTGTCTCCCCCACCACTTGTTGTATACCACATATACTCTTTCTGATGATTGCAGTTCTGGAGGCTAGGAAATATTTTTCTAGAAATGCCTTCTTCATGGAAATCCAGCTAGACACGTGCCCAGTAGGTAAATAGTAGTACCAATCCTTTGCTGCTCCAGTCAGAGAAAATGGAAAAGCCCTCAGCTTGATATCTTCCTTTCAAATCCCCTGAGGCTTCATTGTGGAGCAGACTACGTGAAATTCATGCAGGTGCCTGTTTGGATCTTCTCCAGATAATCCTTGAAATTTAGGTAGCAAGTGGATGAGTCCAAATCTAAGCTCAAAATTGCCAGTCAGCACTGGATAAGCAATGCTGGAATATTGAAAGGTATCATCTGGTGCTGCGAGTTCTTTCATGGTCTTCTGGTGGTCTGCCATGATAATGCCTGAATGAGTAGGAATAGTCTGAAGAGGAGGAATGTCAATAGCCTCAGAAATTATGCCTTGGTTCCTCCTGGCTCTGAAAGTTCTCTCAATTTCAGGGTCAAAGTCCTCTAGATCACCACCTGCTGACCGGGTCATAAAATAAACAAATCGCAGCAAATGTGTATGGTAAAATGAAACAGATAAAGTAAATCACAAGATATAGAGAAATAAGCATAACAATAGATCAAGAAAAATATACAATAAGCACACAAGCTTAAACAAACAAACTCAACTAGTGTGTTCCCCGGCAACGGCGCCAAAAATTTGATGCAACCCAAATGATACTATCATGAATGTGGGTCTCAAATTTAGATATGTGTGAAGCTTGGAACCCTTTTTGCTAACAAGAATAAAAATGTAGTAAAGGGGCCACAGGTCGTATTTTTCCTAGGGCTAGTTAAGGTGGTTTGATTCAAGCTCGAGTTTATGTGTCGTTGATATTTTTGGGTTTCAAATAAAATCTGGGTTTGGTTTGGAATTCAGAAATGAAAACTCATTGAAAAGAAATAAACTTCACTAAGCCAACTTAAACTAGGTATGGCAATCAAGGGCTCACCCAATTAACAATTTAATCAACTAATGAAACTATGCAAAATTCAGGAAATCAAAGCTGATATCAAATCGATCCTAATTCTGATTGACACTGTAACACCCCAATTTTTACAATTTGAATACCTGGGGAATTGTTTAAAGTTCGGGACGAACTTTCTATAAGAGAGGGAGGATTGTAACACCCCGAATTTGGCAATGTAAAATTCATGACAATGTATGAAAATGATTATAATGAAATGATATGAATTTCATGTAATCACATGCTATAAAATGTTATGAAGGCATGAAATATTATAGGCATGAAATATTATATTCATGAAATATTATTATCATGAAATATTAGCATGAAATATTATATTCATGAATATGGAATATTAAAAATATTATGAAATAATATTTTTGGAATATTATGAAATATTCTGAATTCATAAAATAATATTCATATTATGAAATTTCATGATGGGCTTGGTTTATTGGGCTTGGAAATGAATGGTGCTAAAAAGAAAGTGCAAAGTGGAGGAAGCAAGGATTGAACCTTGGACCTCCTAGTTGCACTCACCATGTCATAACCAATGAACCAAGCAATATTTCATGAAGAAGGAGAAAGGAACATGCTTGTTAAGTGGGTAAGAGTGAAGAGACATGTCTTTTCATGAGAAAAGTATAAATAGGTGGAAGTTGGAGCAACTTCCTTCTTCCCTTTTCTTCTTCCTCTTCATCTTCCAAAACCGAAACCTCTCTTCTTCCTTCTTCCAATTTTCGAAAACCTTAGGCAAGGGTTCTAACCCTAGGGCAAATTCAAGAGGGAGGAATCCAAGTGATCTTGTCATCTACCAAGACCAAGGAATCTTAGAAAGAAGATTTGGAAGAAAAGATTTTTGTATACCCTACAAGTGTAGGGTACCCTACAATTTAAAGAGAAGAGTAAATTTCCAGCGCTAGGATGTAAGTATCCTCTCGCCTGCAGTGTAATCGCTTTCGGTTGATTAGTATGTTTTCTTGTTGTTGTTGTTGAAAAGGGAGCCTTCTTCCCTTGTAACCATTCGGCCACCACCATGAAATGGGCTTTGGTCTTTCCTTGATACATGAGGATATCCCTAAGAACTTAGGGTATAGATGTATGTTGTTTTCCAAATTTTTGAGAAGACAAAAACTAGGGTTTGGTGTCCACAAGGTTTCGGCCACCCATGGTTGGAGGTCCAAGAGAAGTTTGTTTTGATTAAATCTTGATACATGTTAGTGCCCTAGGGATTCTATACACTTATGTGTTGTTCCTAAATTTTTGGGAGAACAAAACACTAGGGTTTCCCCTTGGGAGACTTTCGGCCACCCCCTTGGAGGGAGGCCTTGGTCCCTTTGGTTATAAGAATACATACCTTAAAACTTAATGTAAATGTGTATGGGTTTTCTTAATGGTGTTATGTACAAAATTCTAGGGTTACCCCATGTGTAGGTTTCGGCCAAGAGAAGAATGGCTAGAGTTTTTGTGATGATTGATATCCTATTATGTTCCCATGATTAGAATGGTAGATAAAATGTTATATATATATATGTGTGTTGTTTTGTGAATGATGACTTGTCCAAAAACCCTAGAAACCCCACCTTGTCATTCGACCACCCCTTGCAAATTAGGGTTAGTGAATGCTAATCCCAATATGAGATATAAACCATGTTTCAATTGTTAACATGAAAGGTACTTGAGGTGTGTGTAGAAATGCTTGAATGAATGCTTGCTTGGAAAACCAAATTCCCTTACTTGTATGTTTCGGCCAACCCTAGTTCTAGGGTTGGGAAGTACCTAATGAGACCATGAAGCATGCTATTACATATGTGATATGTGTATAAATTATGTGACCTATCTTGTTAGGTATAAAAGCATGCCTTATAGCCCATGGGGCACTCTTATGACATGAATATGATGTGATTGAGATGTGATTGATAATATGCCTAAAAGGAGATACTCTATTGAAACTGGGATCAAGAGCACCCGAATGCGTGGTGTGTCCCTAGGGGATCAAGAGCACCCGAATGTGTGGTGTGTCCCTTTGAGAAGTGATTAAAGAGTACCTTTAGGCATATACATATATGAGTAATTGCATGATAAATTACTTTACTTTGAAAAGTTGTGTACCCGACTCGGAAGGGGGTCGTTAAACAAATCCAATGCACATGTTAAGGTCATGGCAGTTGGTAGGACGGAAGGGTCCTGCTCTAATTAGATTGGTGGCTCGCTACCCCAATTTATTAGAGAACGCGCATGATATGGTGGTACTACAACTGGGCCCTAAATGATGATATGATATTTTGAAGTACTTACCGTTATGGAACTGTTTTGAAAAACATATTTTCTCATCATGTGATTTTGTTCCGTAAAGTACTTAGAGATAAATTGATGTGATATTTATGATGCTTTGATGAGATGCTTATGATGCTGATAATTCTATCTGATTATTGTGTACATGATATGATGTATTGATATGGATTTTGCGAGTAGGCCCGGATTCTTACTAAGCATGTTTTGCTTACTAGTTCCTGTTATTTTTCTTATGCTGCAGATAGCGGTAAGAAACACTCGAACTAAAGGAAGAGGCAGAGGGAAGATTGGAGGATGTGTGTGGTGATGGCTCGGGAAAGAATAAAAGATTCTATCTACCTTGTTTTATCTAGAATCTAAACTGCTTCCCTATGAGATTGTATTGTTATACTCTGAACATGTGATGACTAAGTTAGTGACATGAAACCTATGTCATGCTAGATAAATAATATTTAATTTTATTGTATGCATATTAGGTGAAATGCTATAGATTTCCTATGTCTGTTTCTTTGAATGTTTCTTTGACATGTATCTAAGACTAGACAACTCATACTATATTCTTACTTAAGATTCCATGCTATAGTGTGTTAAATGATTTTCCGATTAGGTTGTAAATGCATGTAGATATAAAAGAAATGAAAAATCTTGCTTGGTAAATTAGTCTTTAATAAGCATGCTTACTACACCACATGTAATGTAATTATTTAGTTTTGGAATATACATGCTTTATTTGATGAATGATATGATTGTATGGACCGTAACCCCACCTTAAGGGTAGATATAAGGTAGGGCGTTACAGACACTAATGCAGAGTTTTGCTTCAGGGTTTGCCATTTAAAACAACCAAATGCTAAGCAATCTATAGACAAATTGATACAAAGTCAATACCGAAACTCACTTGATACAAAATGCATGCAACTAAAACTGATATGCAGAATTGGGACTTGAAGTTCAGAAACAAACTAGATGAAAAACAATCCGTTTCAAACACAATAGTACACTTAAAAGTTGCATTCAACTAAACACCAAATCAGTGCCGAAATTGCACTTGATACATAGTGCAGAATTAAAAACAGATTTGCTACCAAGAAAAGAAAACTTATGTGCCAAAGCTGATACGGAATGCTAAAGATTATACTAACTATTCAGAAATGAAACTAATCGATTAAGCTTGGAAAGCACAGCTAACAGTGAAGAAATTTACACGAATGAATGAAGAAGTTCAGTCCAAAGTCTGATCAATTAAGGCAAACTAAATACAGAGGTGAGAAGGCAGCAACGCAGAGACCATATGCAGGAATTCAGAAATGAAAGCAATAACCTAATGCAGAACAATAGAGCAGGTTGAAATTGAGTGCACAATCCAATGTTCAAGAAGGATCAAGAAGAACTAATGTATACTTGACTCAAATCCCAGAAACTACAAGCTGGATTTCAGAAATGAACTGAATTGCAGAAATGGAGATTGAATTGCAGATATGAAATCGATACACAACAAGCTGATGCGCAAAATCTGAAATCAAGTACTATTTAAAGTGAACGGGCTGCAATGTAAATTCAGGAGATAAACTACAACTTGCATGACACAAAATTCAGAAACTCAAGTAGAAAACTGATACGCAAGGAAGTGCAGCTAATATGCAGAAACAAAACTGATACGCAAAGAAATGAAACATGAATTAAACTGAAATTGAAAACAATTGTTCACTAAACACGCTCCCTAACTGATTATCTTGTAGAAATGAAACCTAATTAAGGTAGAAACAATTCAGAAAAGTAAACTAAGCAGCTGATACAAAGACAGAAATAGAAATGGGTTTGCAGAAATCGAAATTACAGCTAATAACCGAAATGCATTAAGAAAACTAGAATCGATCCGTTCCCTTAGCTCCAGATCTTCTTGCCGGCACACAAGAGTGAGCCTCGAACCCCTTAGCTCCACAGATCGCTGGGAATTAAACTCCGCGAATCGATCCAACCCAACTCTGCTCAAATCTGGAAACAGCAACCCAATCTCCTCGATCTCGCTATGTAGGATGGCGATGATGATTTAGAGATGATCAGAGCACTCCAGAGGACCCTCCAGATAGCTAAGATGGATGGAAATAGCACACAAACAAGATACAATCAATCAATTCACAGATCTGACGAAACCCTCAATCATCTCTGTTTTTGGCCGAATTGGAGCTGTAATCTTCACGGAGAAACCTTCCCAATGACCTAGAACTGGATCTAAGATCGAAATCAATGTGGTCACGCCCTCAGTTGAAGAAAACTTGAAGAAAAACAGTAGAAAACTCGAAGGAAATGGAAACAGTAGCTGAGCACGGCGAAGACGCGACAACTGATCGAGGAGCTGATTGGAAGTTTATATAGTTAAGCATGACGGTCTAGATTAACTTAACTCCATCCAACGGCTAGATCTCATCCGATCTGAGCCAAAATTTGATGATGTTGATCAAGGGTCAGGATCTGCCTCTCAGTAGCTCAGATCTTCCAGATTTTCAGCGGATGGCTCAGATCAACCTGATCATTGAATGGACGGTCTAGATCCTCCTGAGCTTGATCCAACGGCTAAACGATCTCTGATTTCGATGAAACCTTCAGATCCTGATCGGAGTGCTTGATTAGCCCTAACCCCAGCTCGGATTGCCTCAAAAGTTCTTTGGTGACTCAGATCTAGCCATTTTCGAATCAGACGGCCCATATTAGTCGGATACTTGTTCACTCAATCCAGTCCACTTCTGTAACGCCCGCCCATTTACAGCCTTACAGCGGCGCTATGTGACATACATATACGCATATAGACTTCTTAATGCAGCGGAATAATTTTAAAACTTTATCCACATGCGTTTAAACCATGCACTTATAACTTAAATCATGTTAACACATTCTTAGCTATCATTCTTAAACATAGTGACATGATAAACTTAGCATTCATTCTTAATCATATAGCATCATTCTTAAACATGTTTGCATGATCATCATGTAAAGGGAGAAAGACATAGGATCTTTTCTTTTCTTTTGCAAAGTCATTGCCACACACACACACTTGCCCCTCCTGCTGCTTCCCTTAATAGCCTCTTGCTTGATCTGCGGTACGAGAAACATAAGACTATAAGCACATAGGCTTAGTAAGACCCTTTTTCCTACTCACTAAAATCATGCGTCACTTAACATAATCGCATAAAGCACCTTAGCATAACATAATTCAGACATAAACATAAACTTAGTCTTGGCATAAATCATAAGCATAAACATAAACTTAAACATGAGCATAAACATAAACTTAAACATGAGCATAAACATAAACTTAAACATGAGCATACACATAAACTTAAACATGAGCATAAACATAAACTTAAACATGAGTATAATGCACAACATGAATGAATGCATGAGTCAAGTGCATATATCATAAGGATGCTTAATTTTTGAAATCATACTTTCATTTTAAATACTTGAACATAAACATAACATCATTGGGGTCCCCGGCTTGTACCACATACATACATCATAAGCGTGCATCCTTAAGTAAATACGAGGTAGCTAGCCTCGACTTACTAGGGTAAGGACAGCATTGTCGGTAGTCCCAAAACCGGGGCATTCTTAAGGTGCCCATCCCTGTTGCACAGCTTCGGTAGTGCCAGAACCGTGGACAGCTTCGGTAGTCCTGAACCGGGGCGTTCTTAAGGTGCCCATCCCTTGGACCCTTACTTCGGTCCGGTACAAGCCCATTCATAAAGTAAAATACATATGCATACTTCATCATTCATACTTGACATATCATAGGAACAGCTACGGTAGTTCCAAAACCGTGGACAGCTTAGTTGGTAGTCCAGAACCGGGGCGTTCTTAAGGTGCCCATCCCTTAGCATGACATAGACATACTTAACATTTCATCATCATTCTTCATTTTCATTCATAAGATATGTCATGCTTACATCATTTTGTCATAGGTCATGGTTATCATTTTCGTTCATCATCTTCATTCTTAAACATAGCATACATACATATCATTCATAAAGCATGACATACATACATAGCATTCATGTGACATGACTTACATACATATTGTTCATAAAACATAGCATACATACATGTCATTCCTAAAGCATGACATACATACATAACATTCATAAAACATGCATGGTTAGGGTACATAGCATACATACATGTCATTCCTAAAGCATGGCATACATGGCATACATATATAACATTCATAAAACATGCATGGTTAGGGTACGTAGCATACATACATGTCATCCCTAAAGCATGGCATACATACATAACATTCATAAAACATGCATGGTTAGGGTACATACATACATAACATTCATAAAACATGCATGGTTAGGGTACATAGCATACATACATGTCATTCCTAAAGCATGGCATACATACATAACATTCATAAAACATGCATGGTTAGGGTACATAGCATACATACATGTCATTCCTAATTTACATGACATTAAGTTTCTAGGTCACATAAAATTTCTACGACATACTCAATCATATACATACATCTTAGTGATCTATAAACATGCATTCTTGAGAACTTAACCCAAACCAAGCCCTAGATTAGGGACTTGGCCGAAAACCCTAGAGGGCCATAGGTCCTTAGAAAAATTTGCATAACCATGGTTAACCTCCAATACCTTACTTATCATGTCATAGGAACCCACTTGGAACCTTAATTGGTTTTAACCCCAAAGTCCAAGGCCTTATTCATGCTTGGCTGAAACCCTAGGGGAGAAATAACCCCTAGAAAATTCATATAAGTCTCCATTATCATCCATAGTCTATCATAGCAAAACATACCAATCATGCTTGAGGGATTAAAATTAATCCCTAGCCCTATACTTGATGTGGTCGAAACCCTAGATGGGTTTTAAGGGACCAAAAATTTTCCTAGATCATAATCTATGCCTTACATAACATCATGAAACATTTAAGAGCACAAAAGAAAATTTGCATCATCCCTAAGCCCAAGCAATAGCCTTGGCCGAAACCCTAGGCTCCACTTCATGGGTTTTTCCCCAACTTAAATCTTAAACAAACATCTAAATCTTGTTAAGCATCAAGAACAATCATACCACAGGTGAGAGGGGTCTTACCTTGAGTTATCTTTGGTTTTTAGACCTTAAAAGAGAAGGAAATTGGAAATCTCTTTGACACTTGAACTCTCCTTGCCCTTGTAGCCTTGGAAGATAACCTAGATCTTCAAAAGGGAGTCTCCTTGTGGAGTTTTTCCAAGGGAAATGGGGCTTGGGGGGTTTCGGCTAGGAGGGGAGGAAGAAGAAGAGGAGAAGAAAATGAATTGATGGAATGAGAGAAGAGAAAGGTAACTTCCCCTCTTATGCTTTTAATCCACATTAAGGGGGGTAAGTGAAGAGTCATGGTGTCTCTTCCCTTGATGGCTCCTCCTTCTTCCCAAGCCTTAACAAAAATCTACTTCATTCCCTCATAACACTCCCTTGCTAGGTGAATTGGTTAGAGCATGCATGGTTGTACTAGAGGTCCAAGGTTCAATCCTTGGTGCATGCACTAATTTTCTATTTTATTTTTATTTTAATTTCTATTATTTCGAAAATTCCTTAAAAATTCCCCATAATTATGTTAATATTTCCCATTAAAATCCATTTATTTTTATATTAAATTCTACCTAAAATCCATCAATAATCATGGTACTAGAAAGCCCATATAAGGCCCATTAGTACTTAGTTTCTCAATTTAAATGAGAAAACCATGAGTTTCTAGGCTAAGATTCGTACTAATATTTCTAGATCCTTCGGAAAATTATCTAGACATGCTTAATATTTTAAAGAAAATATTAAGAAAATTTTCCGGGTCGTTACAACTTCTGACTCAAGTTTGACCCATCATGACCTAGGTCCATGATCCTTCCAAAGCCTATAAAAGTAGATTAACAATTAAGTGCCAAAATGTTTCCAATGTATTAAGATTTACAATAAAGCCCAAAATAAAATGAATTTATAAAACCTAGGATAATTTCAATATTAAGCAAGTAAAATATGGGTCAAACATGGATTTTAGAGACTGAAATGATCAATAAAATAGTACTTATCAGGCCTCGGCCCGGTACATGCCAAAAAGACCTCGGTCTTTCAAAGTAATATACTTAACTTGTACACATGCTTGTATTTAAAATGCATAACATAGCACTTAAAAAGGTTATGTTCCCAAAACATGTTTTAGTACACAACAAGACCTCGGTCTTGTTTCTTATCTCATTTTTTAGTCCTAGAACTCGTTCTAAGGCTTAGTAAGACCTTGGTCTTACTCAGAACATCGATATCGAACACCTTGCGTGCCGAAATACCAAAACCTCGCATTTGGCCAAATCAAGACCTTGGTCTTGCTATACTAGGATCACATCATACAAAAGACTTGAAAATCATGTTTAAAACTCATTAGAGAACTACTTTTACTGTAGGTGAGAGATCTACCTACATCCTTACGCTTAGAACTCACTATACCAATGTAGGATCTAGCGTGGTACTCCTTGTCCACTTCCTTCGCACGATCTGGATCTTGGGCACAAGAAAAGAAGAGGAGAAACCCTAGTTCTTTTCTTGTTTTCGGCAAAGAAGAAGAAGAATGAGAAAACTCTTGGTTTCTCTTCTTCCATTCCTTTATATACTAAGTGGAAGTTAAAGCATCACTCATAAAAGATGCTTACTATTACTTATCAAATATCATTTCCATATTCTATTAAAAGGATCACTAATACGACTGGTAACTTGAAATTAACCCCTACCTATGAGTTGCAGGTTCGATCCCTCACTCTGACCATTTAAAGGATTTTTTTTTGTTTATTTTGAAAAATTCTAAAAAATTCGGGTGTTATAATCCTCCCTACCTTATGGAAAGTTCGTCCTCGAACTTAGAATAACTCTAGATACTTTTGCCTCATGTTATCTTCTGTTTCCCAAGTTACCTCTTCATTCTTCTAGTTTAGCCATAGAACCTTCACTAAGGGTACCTCTTTGTTCCTCAGTTTTTTGACTGCTCGATCTATTATCTGAATAGGTCGACTTTCATAACTGAGATCTTCTTGAACTTGTACTGTCTATGGTTCAATCACTTGGCTGGCATCGGGAACATGTTTCTTTAGCATTGAGACATGGAACACATTGTGAATAGCTGACATCTCTGGAGGTAGCTCTAACTCATAAGCTACCTTGCCAACTCTTTTCGTTACTAGGTAGGGTCCTATGTAACGAGGACTTAGCTTGCCTTTCTTGCTAAATCTAATTACTCCTTTCATGGGGGCTACTTTAAGGAAAATGGTATCCTCAACCTCGAACTCTAATGGTCTACGCCGCACATCGGCATAACTCTTCTGCCTACTCTGAGCGGTTTCTATTCTTTGGCGGATGCTCTTTATAGCTTCTGTGGTATCCTCAATAAGATCAGTCTGAAACCTCATTTCTCTCTTCTCACTACCTTTATACCAATTGAGAGGAGATCTGCACCTCTTACCATAATGAGCTTCATAAGGCGCCATACCAATAGTAGCTTGGTAACTGTTATTGTAGGCGAACTCAGCTAAACACAAGTACTTGCACCAACTTCCCTTGAAATCCAATGCACAAGCTTTGAGCATATCTTCTAAAACTTGATTTACTCTTTCTGTCTGTCCATCAGTCTGAGGATGGAAAGCTGTGCTAAACTTCAGTTTGGTGCCAAGTGCTGTCTGTACACATTCCCAAAAATGCGAAGTGAAACGACCATCTCTGTCGGAGATAATGGTCTTCGGAACTCCATGCAGTCAGATCACTTCCTGAACATATAACTGGGCTAGTCTTTCTATGGAGTAGGACACTTTGATTGCCAAGAAATTGGCAGACATGGTCAATCTGTCTACAATTACCCATATAACATCATAGCCATTTGTTGTCTTGGGTAGACCAATAATGAAGTCCATGGCTATGTCTTCCCATTTCCACTCCGGAATCTGTATAGGTTGTAGGACTCCTCCTGGCCTCTGGTGTTCTACTTTCACTCTTTAGCACGTCAGGCATTTAACGCCCCGGAAAATTCTCTTAATATTTCCTTAAAATATTAAGCATGTCTAGATAATTTTCTGAGGAACCTAGAAATATTAATGCGAAATTTGGCCTAGAAAATCCATGTTTTCTCATTTAAATTGGGAAAAAGGGCACTAATGGGCCTTATATGGGCTTTTTACTACCAAAATTATTGGTGGATTTTAGGTAAAAATTAATATAAATATAAAGGGATTCTAATGGGAAATATTAACATAATTATGGAGGAATTTTTAGAGGATTTTCGGAATTTTAGGGAAAATAAAAAAGAAAAATAAAATAAAAAAATAAGGTGCATGGACCAAGGATTGAACCTTGGACCACTTGTACAAACATGTATGCTTTAACCAACTCATCTAGTGAGGTAATGTTATGAGGGAATGAAGTGGATGTTGGTTAAAGCATAGAAGAAAATGAAGGGTCATGGAGAGACTCTTCATTTACCTCCTTAATGGGCTATAAAGAGGGGGTTTTGGGAGTTACCTCTTCTTCCCATTACTTTGCAATTTCTTCCTTCTCCTCCCCTCATCATAGCCGAATTCCCAAGGAAGGGTTCTCCCTTGGAAAAGCTCCACAAGAGGTCTCATCCCCAAGATCTAAGGGGTCTTCCAAAGATACAAGGACAAGGGGCCGGGGTTCAAGGGTCCAAAGATCTTACCATTTCCTTCTCTTTCAAGGTTCGAAAAATCAAGAAACCCAAGGTAAGACTCCCTCACCTATGGTATAATAGTTCCTTATGATTTTCATGATTTTTAGCATGATATATTGGTTAGTTTTGGATTTGATGTTGAAAGAAAAGAAAACCAAGAACCTTAGGCTTGTAGGTTTCGGCCACCATGATTTTAAGGTCTATAATTATGCTAAAAATCTTGATAATATTTTTTAATGTTCCCTTATGATGTTTAGAGGTTAAGTATAATTTTTGGGAATTTTTGGAGTACCCTAGGACACCCTAGGGTTTCGGCCAACATGGAAGAAACAAAATCAACACCCTAGAGACCCTATGGGTTTCGGCCAAAATGTTTTAGGGTCCATAATGATGCTAAAATCTTTATAATGTTATTTAATGTTCCCTTATGATGTTTAGAGATTAAGGATAATTTTTGGGAATTTTTGGAGTACCCTAGGATACCCTAGGGTTTCGGCCAACAACAAGAACCCATGTGTAGGGTTGGGTTTAAAACCCCAAGTGTTTGTTTTATGTATTGTCATGATATAAGGGAGATGGAGGGTGTTTATGTGAATGTTTCACATGGCCTAGAGACCCTATAGGTTTCGGTCAAGTACCCTAATAGGGTGGAAAGTTAGGACTCATTTCAAGTAAGGGCCCCAAATGGCCCTATGGTAAGGTATGGTTGGTGTATAACAATTGATTTGGGGATTTTAATGGAAATTTTTCCATGCCCTATGGCCTTGAAGTTTCGGCCAAGAGCATGTTTAGGGTTAAAGGATTAGGGTTGGCCTTAAGTGTGGAATCAAATGTTTCCTATGGCCTAGTATGTATGTATGGGATGTTGTTTGGGGAAGTTATGTGAAGCTTCATGAACCTATGGTTCCTTGGGGCTTTCGGCCAAGGGCCTAACCTAGGGTTAGGGTTGGGTTAAACCTCCAAAGATGCTTGTGTATGAGTTACCAAGATATATGTTTAGTAAGATGGAAGAAGTTCTATGTTAACCAAACCCTTAGTTTGTATGTCATGAATTATATGTTGAGTCATAGATGTTTAGACATGTGCCATGATTTATGAATGATATGTATGTATGCCATGTCTTATGAATGATATGCCATGTTTTATGAATAATATGCATGTATGCCATGTCTTATGAATGATACGTATGTATGCCATGTTTTATGAATAAGATGTATATATGCCATGACTTATGAATGAGGTTAAAGTACATGCCTTTAAGGCATAACGATGATGTTAAGTATGATGAATGAATGATGATGAATGACAAGTATGATGAATGAAAGATGATGCTTATGTATTTAAGGCATAAATATGCTAAACGGCACGGTCGATGGTCGACGGTACGACGGTCGAGAGGACCGGTAAATGGGCCGGTAGACGGGCCGAGCCATAACAAGTTATGCTATGTTAAGTATGCCATGAAGGTCTCATGAATGATGAAGCATGTAAAGTATTTTACTTTATGAATGGGCTTGTACCGGACCGAAGTATGGGTCCAAGGGATGGGCACCTTAAGAACGCCCCGGTTCTGGACTACCGACTATGCTGTCCACGGTTCTGGCACTACCGAAGCTGTGCAACAGGGATAGGCACCTTAAGAACGCCTCGGTTCAGGGACTACCGACTATGCTGTCCTTATCCTAGTAGGTCGAGGCTAGCTACCTCTTATTTACTTAGGGATGCGCGCTTATGATGTATGTATGTGGTACAAGCCAGGGCCCCAATGATATGATGATTATGTTTAAGCATTTAAAAGTATGTTTTAAAGATTAAGCATCCTTATATATATATATGCAATTGCCACATGCATCCATCCATGTTATGCATTATATTTATGATAAGAATACTATGCAAAGTAAGTTTATGCAAGGTATGTTTATGCAAATGATTTTATGTATGATTATGCTAAGTTAGAATGCCATGATTTCATGCTAGTTTATGATGCCATGATTTTATGCTAGTTTAGGATGCCATGATTTAATTATGTTTATGCTAAGTTAGAATGCCATGATTTTATGCTAGTTTATGATGCCATGATTTTATGCTAGTTTAGGATGCCATGATTTAATTATGTTTATGTTAAGTTAGGATGCCATAATTTTATTTATGTTCATGATAGTTTAGGATGCCATGATTTAATTATGTTTATGTTAATTAGAATGTCATGAGTTTATTTATGTTCATGATAGTTTAGGATGTCATGATTTAATTATGTTTATGTTAATTAGAATGCCATGAGTTTATTTATGTTCATGATAGTTTAGGATGTCATGATTTAATTATGTTTATGCTAGGTTAGAATGTCATGATTTTATTTATGCTCATGTTAATTATGATGTCATGATTTAATTATGTTTATACTAGGATAGAATGCTATGATTTTATTTATGTCCATGCTAAGTTATGTTGCCATGATTTAATTGTGGTTATGCTAAGTTCGGATGCCATGATTTTATTTAGGTTCATGTTAGGAATGTTTATGAGGTTATGTTATTATGTTTATGTCTATGCCAAGAATTATGCCATGCTATGAATGTTTATGATATTTATGTCTATGTCAAGTATTATGCCAAGTCACGAATGTTTTTATGCTTATGTATATGCTATGCTATGAAAGTGACTAAGTTATGATCAAGTCATGTCAAAGGTATGCTAAGTGCTCATAAAGACTTATGTGCTGGGTAAAGCACTAAGTATGTTAATGTTTAAGATGCTCATGATTAAGTGATGAATGATTTTAGTGAGTAGGAAAGAGTCTTACTAAGCCTGTGTGCTTATAGTCTTATTTTTCTTATACCGCAGATCATGCAAGGGGACCGTAAGGAAGCAGCAGGAGGGCAATAAAGTATGTGTGTGATAGTGACTTGGCCAAGTGACCATATGTTTGCTTTTCTTATGATAGAACTTTACCTTTACTATTAAGTACTTGAATGTGACTCTATGACATGATGCTAAAGTATGACATGATGCTAAGTATGACATGATGCTAAAATGTGACATGATGCTAAGTATGATATGATGCTAAGTATAAAGTTAATATGCCAAGTTCCCATGTCATGATGCTAGGAATGGTAGTAAGTGCATGTAGGTGTAAGTTTAAAGGTTTCCGCTGCATTATGATGTCTACATGTCCTAAGTATGTTAACGTAACGCCGCTTTATGAAAAAAAAAACGGGCATTACAAGGCAGGTACTGACATACTTAGCTACATCTCTTTTCATTCCAGTCCACCAAAATCTTCTTTCCAATTCTTGCACTACTAGAAAAAATGCATTCAACAACAGTGAATCACTGTTGTCGTATGCCAAATACCACTGTTGTTAAAGGCCATGTTGTTAAAGGGGGGGTCTACGACAACAGTGAATCACTATTGTCGTATATCACATTCGACAACATTTTGACAACATTTTTTCACTGTTGTCTTTTATTATATTCGACAACAGTTTTATAACCGTTGTCGTATATCAATAACAACAATTTATCACTGTTGTCGTTTAGGGTTTTCACTGTTGTCGTTTAGATGAGTTTTAAAAAAACCTGTTGTGCGTTTGTACTATTCCACAACAGTTTTATACCAATTTGACAACAAAGATATTTCTATTATATTTTCAATTAAAAGGCAATAATTTAACCTCGAAACAAAAACTATATATATCAAACATCATCAACATATTTACAATAAAGATCCACCACATCCTTTCTACAGACGAAACCACAAAAGTATCTTCTGTCCAAAAACCTTTCTACAGACGAAACCACTAAAGTATCTTCTGACCCAAATTACAAGAGTTCAAATTATATATAATTCTGACCCAACTAAACTTACAATGAAGTTCAAATCACAAAAATTATAGCTTGGAAGGTCAGATTAATGGTCTTCGAACATGATCACGAACAAGTCCCTGCAGCTGGAAAAAAGAGAATAAACACTCTAATTAGTTATTCTATTAAATGCATATGTCCAATAAAAAATGATCCATGAAGATATGTATCAACAAACAACAAAAATAACAAACTAACAAACAAACAAACAAAAAAGATTCTATTTTGTCCACTGTGATTTTTTTAAAGCATGGGATGCTATGCAGATTTACAAACCTAAATTTCTTAATCTTGTTTTCTTTCACCAAGTTTTTATAAAGATGTCTACCATATGAATTACAAGAAAATTAGTAAGTGCTTCTATAGTAAATTAATAAAAGAACAAAGAAAGTTGAAGGTAAATCAACAACTTACAATATGTAAATAACCACACAATTTCCAGAAATTGGCTCCTAATTCCAAAAGTAGTTGGCGCTGAAGAACAAAAACCTAGAATAGAAATATGAATGGGTTAGGATGAGAAATAGATATGAAAAACCATTAATATAGCACAAACTGTATATACGATACCTTAGAATGCTTTAAAGTTTTGAGAGAATCAAGTTTCGTGAAATTCTATCGCTAAGATTCTAAGGTGGTGCTATTAACTTCTAAATCCCTTTACAACCACACATTTAACAATGAATAACCATCACTAATAACCTAAGAAGGCTACAAACTAACAACGTAGTCTATTCACAAGGAAAACTAGATAGGATATCTGAGCAAAAGGTCATGGAATCGGCAAAAACAAAATAACTAATATTTCCATAGAACAGTTAAATCAGAGAAGAAAGCCAATTGCCTCAAAAATTATTGAAGATAACAGTTCCAAACAGAATATCTTCTAACTTTTTTAGGATAAATATTTTACCAATTACACTTGACCAGACCTGGAAAAAACTCACAAGCGTTTAACACTGAATAACTGAAACAAGTGCCAAATAATTATTTAGAGACATGCATGCCAAATAATTATTTAGAGGCCAAACAAGTGCCAATTACACATGCTGCCTGATAATATTGAGAAAGAAAAACAACCTTGATTGTCTCACACATTTTTCCTGCAGCAGCAAAAGAGGATTCACCTGACATGTTGCGCTGATATTAATAACCAATTAACCATAAATGAAAATCCTTCTGAAGTAAACTTCAAAATGAACAAGAGGTTTGCTATTCATAGTAGAATAGTATCTCTCTAAATAGAGTATTGAAAGGCATGCTTTGCAAATCTAACCTCCAGAAGAGAATGCACGAGAAGGATATAAAATGGACTTGGAATCTTTTGCAGGTGATGAAGCCTCAATCACTGAAGAAGAAGAGAGCGAGAGGAGTCGGGGCTCACCTCGCGAGGGTGAAAGGAAGCGCCACTCTCGGGGCTTCCTTGGACTCGGGCGATGAAGAAGGGGGAGAGGCGTCGACTCGTGGCTACGAGGAAGAGAAAAGATTAGGGGTTTGGGTGGTTGGCGGATTCCAAACTGCCACAAATTTTCACCTTTTCTATTTTTCTTTTGTTTGACAGAATCATGTTTGGCCCTGTAGCAATTTGGGAGTAAAAGCAGAGAGAAAGCTTAGATTAGAGACCTGCGATACTGTATGGGCATGACTCCGGCCTTCCAAATGGTGATCTTCTCGAAGGCCTGGATCGACATGAGGATGTGGTGGTTGGGAGAGTTGCAGATCCCACCGGCGTCGGCAGGGAGGCCATAGTTAGGGGCGCAGAAGTTAGTGACGGTGAGCACCATAGATGTCCCAGGCAGGCAGTACCGAAGCTCCTCCACACACCTCACCTCATAGCATCCTCCGCAAGCCACTCCCTTTTCAAACAGCGCCTCGCTCAGCCCCGCAGTGGCCATCCCGTACCCACTCTTCCCCAAGTCCCCGTACCCACACGCACCCCCTACATAAAATTCACAAAACCCGTGAGATCGCCGATCTAGAAACATGTGCACAAAAAAATGAAAAGAAAATGAAAAGGGAATGGTGGGAAATTGAGATCAAAGTCGGACCGACGGTGTCGCGCGGGTCGAAGACGACGTAGTAGGAGGCGTGCGCGGAGCGCCATTCGGTGAGGGCGACGGTGCCGGAAGAAGATGAGCTCTAGTGAGGAGCAGCCGGGGGTGCGAGCAGACTTAGCGACAGCAGCAGGAGCGTTAGGTCTCGACGGTGGAGAAGGAGAAAGAGAACAGGGAAGAGGCGGCGGGGAGGAGCGAACAAGAGAAATATCGGAGGGGGAAGCGCAAAGTCGGTGGTGTCGGTGGAGGATACAAAGGCCGTGGCTGTTAGATCGTGAGACTCCAAAGTGTCATGCAGTAGCTAAGTGCGAGGAAGAGAAAAGATTAGGGATTTGGGTGGTTGGCGGGCGAGGAAGAGAAAAGATTAGCGGTTTGTGCGACGAGAAAAAAAGATGATTAAGGATCGAAAAATAAGAGAATGAGGATTCAATAGTTCGTTATTTTTTTGCAGTTGGATATCCACCATTGATTTTGTTTATTGCTTAAACAACACAACAATACAACAACAACAGTTTAATATAACAGTTGTCTATTGTCATAATAGACAACAGTTTATCACATCAGTTGTTGTAAATTTCGCCTATAGACAACAGTTATTTTATAACTGTTGTCGTTGAGTATACATACGACAACATTTTGTTATTACTGTTGTCTTTTTACGTATACAGACCAACAACAACAACAGTTAATACTAAAACTATTGTTAAATTGACATAAGACAACACTTTATCAAAAAACCATTGTCGATTATGTGTTGTTGAATGTAAAAATTCTAGTAGTGTTGGTACATTTTGGTAGAACCCGGATACATAGAATAGGGAGTTCTATGGGCTTCCTCAAGAATCTTCTTTCTTAACTCCTCACTGTTAGGGGCACATAAACAGTCTCCATAATAGAGTATCCCCCTATCAGATACTCTAAACTCTTTACTTCCTCCTTCTTGTAACTCTTGTTTGATCTTTTGAATATCAGAATCTTGATCTTGCTTTTTCTGTATATCCTCAAGCAGAGTTGACTCTAGTGTCAATACTGAGAGTTGCCCATCTATGATCTCCACTCCATAATCTACTATCTCTTTCTGCAGTGGTGGTGACAGTGATGACAGGGACATCAAAGTTGTGCAAGTCTTCCTACTCATCTCATCTGCCACTATATTCGCTTTTCCTGGGTGGTAGAGGATCTCACAGTCATAATCTTTAATTAACTCTAGCCACCTTCGTTGTCTCATATTCAGGTCCTTCTGAGTGAAGAAATACCTCAGACTCTGGTGATCTGTGTAAATCCTACACTGGACTCCGTACAGATAATGTCTCCACATTTTGAGGGCAAATACTACAGCGGCTTAATCAAGATCATGAGTAGGGTAGTTCTTTTCATAATCCTTGAGTTGCTGAGAGGCATAAGCAATGACCTTGCCTTCTTGCATGAGTACAGCTCCCAGACCCAACTTTGAGGCATCACTGTATATGTCAAAACTTCTATCACTTTTTGGAACTGTAAGAATGGGAGCACTTGTCAATCTCTTCTTCAACTCAATAAAACTCCGCTCATAGTCTTCAGTCCATTCGTACTTCTTATTCTTTCTAGTAAGGGCGATTAGTGGAGAAGTTATCTTGGAGAAGTCCTCCACAAATCTTCTGTAGTACCTTGCTAATCCCAGAAAGCTCCTGATCTCACTAGCATTCTTTGGTCGACCCCAATTACTAACTGCTTCAATCTTGGCGGGGTCTACCATAATACCTTCCTTCGAAATGATGTGGCCTAGGAAAGCCACTCGGTCAAGCCAAAATTCGCACTTTGAAAACTTGGCATATAACCTCTGCTGTTGTAGAGTCTTCAACACTACCCTCAGATGTTCGTCATGTTCTTCCTGAGACTTTGAATAGACTAGGATATCATTAATGAAGACTATGACGAACTTATCAAGAAACTCCTTGAATACTCGATTCATTAGATCCATGAACGTTGTGGGGGCATTTGTCACTCCAAAAGGTATGACCACAAACTCGTAGTGTCCATACCTTGTTCGGAAAGTCGTTCTCGGCACATCACTCTCCTTGACTTTGAGTTGATGGTACCCTGACCACAGATCTATCTTGGAAAACACGGTTGCCCCCTTCAACTGATCAAATAAATCATCTATCCTTGGCAAAGGATATTTGTTCTTGATAGTCACCTTGTTCAAGGCTCGATAATCTATGCACATCCGCATAGATCCATCCTTCTTGACGAACAACACAGGAGCTTCCCAAGGTGAATGACTAGGGTGAATGAAGCCCTTGTCGAGCAACTCCTATAATTGTTCCTACAGCTCCTTCAATTCTGCTCGCGCCATACGGTAAGGTGCCTTTGAAATCGGGTTGGTACCTGAAGCCAACTCAATTTCTCGGTTAAGCGGGAGTCCTGGTAACTCTTCAGGAAACACCTTTGGATAGTCTCAGACTACCTGCACTTCTTCTTGCTTCAGTCCTTCTCTTTGCCTTGCATCTACTACATATGCTAAATAACCAGAACATCCATTATAAAACATCTTGTGAGCTTGTAGGTTAGAAAGAAACCTTTTTGCCTTTCTCTTTGGGTCTCCGACAAACTCGAATGGAAGTTTCGCTTCTGGTGTGAACTTTACTCTTCTTTTGTGACATTCAATAGAGGCACTGTACTTGCTCAAGAAATTCATCCCTAAAATGATATTGTAATCCTTCATCTCAAGGACTACCAAATCACCATAGAGTTCTCGGTTGGAAATCTGAATTGGTACAACTCTTAACCCCTAGAAGTCCTTTGGTCCCACTGCTTCCTTTTATTTGGGTTCCCTTTCCAGTTCTGTGGGTTACCCTAGGACTTCTAGACTGGTACTTGTTTCTGTTGCGTACTGGTGGCCTTTATACTATTTAAGTAGTGCTCAGTGATCAAAGCACTACTTATCAGTTCTTCTAAGGTCTGTGGCCTATTAACACCGCTAGCCACATTTAAAGCTATCTCAGGCCTTAACATATTGAGCATTAGCCTGACTCTTTCTCTTTCAGTGCCAACTAGCTTTGGGCACAAACTAGATATCCGGTTGAACATTCTTCACTACTTCATCCACGGATGGTTTTCCTTGTCTGAACTCCATGAATTTATCCTAGTGCTTGTTGGTTAATCGCATGTGAAAGTATTCTTCGACAAACTCAGTCTCGAAGTCGGCCCATGTCATCTGGCTAACATTTCTCTTGGCCCTTGACTCTCTCCCACCACATTCTAGCATCTCTGATAAGGTAGAAGGAGGCACACTTTATCTTCTGTACCTCAGGTCAGTTTAGTAGCTCTACTATGCTTTCCAAAGTTTTGAACCATACTTGAGCATCCCATGGTTCGCTTGTTCCTGGGAAGTTCCCTAGCTTCAGTTTCTGCCACTGGATGAGGTATGCTTCTTTCCTTACCCCCCTTGATGGGACTACAGATGTAACCGATGGATCTTCGGTCACAACTGGGGCCACTACATTCTCTACCGGCGGGGTAGTGGGAGCGGTCTGCTGGTTAGCCATTAGGGTAGCAATCACTTGCTGCCATTCTGCGAATTGCCTTTGTAACTAAGCCAGCCCCTCTAAAAGATTTGGTGGTGGTACTGACTCGGTTGTCTCTTGCCCTCTAGGAGCTTGCTCCTCGTTTTGGGCCTTTCTAGGACGTCCTATTGGCATTCTCTTGCTCTATATCTTAAAGAGGGTAATGACATTACTTCGATAAGGGAATTTCATCAATAAGGACATTTCATTACTTCACTATCATCCTACTCTTATCATCATACCCATATGACATATGTCATATCATCATACTATCATCATATTCATATCATCATACTCATATAGCATATGTCATATCATCATACTCATATAGCATATGTCATATCATCATACTATCATCATACTCATCATCATATTATCATCATACTCATATTAGATAGCATATACTGATCATGCACATAATAGCATATGTTAAGACTAATAGTCAAATAAAGACATGTATGAAAAAAAAACTAACATATGCACTTTCTTACTTGGTAGGAGGCAGGATCGATACTTGATGTGAGTGTGGCTGAAGGGCGGAACTTGCTCTGATACCAAACCTGTAACCACTCTCTCTTGCTAACTTTGACCTTATAGGGTCGTTACGTTGACTTTACTGCTGGGCCAGCCAAAATAAAAAAAAATAATTTTATTGGCTTTGCCAGGATTTGACTCCTAGAGCTCTTAGTTGCAAGACTGAAGCACTATCCATCAGCCCTACAACACTTTTTGTTTTACACTGGCACCAGTCGACTGATATCCTGCCAGTCGACTGGTGTAGTTGACTGCACTTGGGATTCACTCGCCCAAATGTTTCTGTTCCCTCGACCAGTCGACTGATACCTGCATCAGTCGACTGATACGCCTGGAACTACAGTTTCTAGGTTTCAGAAACACCGTTCAAGTATATATATACATTCTACTTCAACTACACAACAAGATTATAAACTCACAAACATAATAACCATAATCATACTCCATTTGCATGCATTTCAAACTCCAAATTAACTACTCAAACTTAAAGTCTTTGTGGAAGTAAACTACTAACATAAACTCAAAAGAAAATACTCATAAAGTTCTATTGTTTAGAGTTTTAAACGCTAAACAAAACTCAACCCGAAGGATCATACTCCACGGTTCCGCCACCACTGACATGAATCATCCATCCTTGAGCCTCCTTGCCTTACATCTTCCCTTTACCATTATCTGCAGTAAAAGGATGCAACTATAAGCAAATAGCTTAGTAAGTAGATACCTATCTCAAAAAAACATGCAATCGATATCAAACATGCTCTTGGTCAAGAATGCTGGCTTTTAAACATATGTACTGAAAATGCTATTCTTAAAATGAATAAGTTCATGAATACACTTGTAACAAATGTTTGCATTTGGAAACTTTGCTTGAAATTAAAAATGTGTAACATGCTTGAAATGATTTCATGCTTTTGAAAAACTTGAAACTTATATACTTATACTTCTTATACTTCAAAATAATAAACATCCTCCTTTGGGCCCGGCATAGTACCAATGCGCGCATCCCTAATAGGTTCGGGATAGCTAGCCTCCAAATCCTAATAGGGTATCTTACTAGCTCACCTAGATCTCATGGGCCTCGTCTCGATACATGACAAAAAGACCTCGGTCTTTCAAAGTAATATACTTAACTTGTACTCATGCTGTATTTAAAATGCATAACTTAGCACTTAAAAAGGTAATATTCCCAAAACTTGTTTTAGGGCACAACAAGACCTCAGTCTTGTTTCTTATCTCATTTTATAGTCCTATAACTCGTTCTAGGGCTTAGTAAGACCTTGGTCTTACTCAGAACATCGGTATCGAACACCTTGCATGCCGAAATCCCAAAACCTCACATTTGGGCAAATCAAGACCTTGGTCTTGCTATACTAGGATCACATCATACAAAATGCTTGAAAATCATGTTTAAAACTCATTAGAGAACTACTTTTACTGCAGGTGAGAGATCTACTTACATCCTTACTCTTATAACTCACTATACCAACGTAGGATCTAGTGTGGTACTCCTTGTCCACTTCCTTCGCACGATTCGGATCTTAGGCACAAGAAAAGAGGAGGAGAAACCCTAGTTCTTTTCTTGTTTTCGGCAAAGAAGAAGAAGAATGAGAAAACTCTTGGTTTTCTCTTCTTCGATTCCTTTATATACTAAGTGGAAGTTGAAGCATCACTCATAAAAGATTCTTACTATTACTTATCTAATATCAATTTCATATTCTAATAAAAAGATCACTATTACGATTGGTAAGTTGAAATTAACCCAACCCACGAGTTGCAGGTTCGATCCCTCACTCTAACCATTTAAATGATTTTTTTTGTTTATTTTGAAAAATTCTAAAAAATTTGGGTGTTACAATCCTCCCTACCTTATGGAAAGTTCATCCTCGAACTTAGAATAACTCTAGATACTTTTGCCTCATGCTATCTTCTGTTTCCCAAGTTACCTCTTCATGCTTCTGGTTTAGCCATAGAACCTTCACTAAGGGTACCTCTTTGTTCCTTAGTTTCTTGACTGCTCGATCTATTATCTGAATAGGTCGACTTTCATAACTGTTTCCCAAGTTACCTCTTCATGCTTCTGGTTTCTTGATTGCTTAAAATGAATAAGCTCATGAATACACTTGTAACAAATGTTTGCATTTGGAAACTTTGCTTGAAATGAAAAATGTGTAACATGCTTGAAATGATTTCTTGCTTTTGAAAAACTTGAAACTTATACACTTATACTTCTTATACTTCAAAATAATAAACATCCTCCTTTGGGCCAGGCATAGTGCCAATGCGCGCATCCCTAATAGGTTCGGGGTAGCTAGCTACCAAATCCTAATAGGACGTCTTACTAGCTCACCTAGATCTCATGGGCCTCGGCCCGATACATGCCAAAAAGACCTCGGCCTTTCAAAGTAATATACTTAACTTGTACTCATGCTTGTATTTAGAATGCATAACTTAGCACATAAAAAGGTAATGTTCCCAAAACTTATTTTAGGACATAACATGACCTCGATCTTGTTTCATATCTCATTTCTTAGTCCTAGAACTCGTCCTAGGGCTTAGTAAGACCTTAGTCTTACTCAGAACATCGGTATCGAACACTGATAAATACTATTTTATTGATTATTTGAGCTGCTTAAATCTATGTTTGATCTATGTTTTTATTGCTAAAATTGTGAAATTGCCCTAGGTTTTAGAACTTATTCATATTTTGGACTTAATTGCAAAATTACATATATTTGAGTTAATTGGCCACTAAATTCTTGATTTATTTTTGTAGGCATAAAAGCTTCATGGACCTAGGGCATATTGGGTCAAAATCGAGTCAGAAGTGACCCGGATCAGATTATCAAGATTACGATTAAATCTGGGTCGTTCGATTCAAAAGCGGCTAGATCTGAGCCATCCGAGATAATCTGAAGCAATCTGAGCTAGGGCTAGGGTTGATCAAGTACCCTGATCAAGATCTGAAGGTTTCATCACAATCAGAGCTCAATCAACTGTTGGATCAAGCTTGGAGGGCTCTAGATCATCCATTCAAAAATTAGCTTGATCTGGACCATCCGTTGCAAATCTGGAGGATCCGAGCTAGCACGAGGCAGATCCTGACCCCAGATCATCATCATCAAAGTTTGGCTCAAATCAGACCAAGATCAGCCGTTGGATTGAAGCAAATCAATCACAGTCGTCCATTGGTTAATACTTAAGGAAAATTCCACCGCAGCTTACCCTTGTCGCGTCATCAGCACCTCTCCACTGTTCTTCGCCATTCTTCATCTTCTCTTCATCGTTTTTGAAAGTTTTTGCTTCCATGAAGGCGTGACCACCTCATCTTCCATTCCAGATCGAGAATCAAGTTTGTGGGGATCTTTGTTTGAAGAATTCTGCTCAATTGCGCTGGAACAGAGGATTTCTTGAGGGTTTCGGGAGTCCTCAGTCCAACCACCTTCTTCTCTTCCACAGCCCATTTCAAAGCTTCCGAATCATTTGTAGGGGTTCTCAAGTGATCTCAGAAGCTTCCCAAATCGTCATCGCAGCTCCACCAATTGAGACGGAGTGAATCGGATGGAAAATTCCAGCAAGCGCAGATTTGATGCAGATTCAATTTCAGAATTGATTGTCCATTGATTTGCTGAGCCTAGGGGTTCGAAGCCAGTTCTTGATTGACAACCAAGAATTTCTTGAGCTGAGGAAGGGGTTGAGGAGTAGTTTAGCTAGTTTATTTCATTGTTTAGTTGTAGTTTTTCATTCTGCCGCATCTGCTCTATTTTGAATTTCCTTTTCAGTTACTGTTATTCACGAATTCAAGTTCTTAGCTGTAATTAGCTTCAATTCTGCAAGTAGAGTAATATAGAAACTTGTTTAGTGAATTAATAGATTGAATTTCAGCTTGTTCTTTTAGTAATTTGCTGCGTGCCAATCCAAGTTGCTGCGTGCCAAGTGTAGTTGTTGTTATTTAGAATTTTCAGTTTTCTTTCATTAGTTTCTGTTAAGAAATTGCTAGATAAGTTTCCTTGCACCTAGATTAGTTGCTTTAACTTGTTTTGCATTAGCTAGTGTAGCCTTTGATCTATTGCGAAAGAAAACTCTTTAGTAAGCCTTTAATTTCTGCATCCTTAGTTTCAAGCAATCTCATTTCTGAATTTTCTTTGTTTCTCTGGTTTTGATCTCAGTTTCGATTCCTTACCTTAATCTTGCTTAGTTCTTTCTTAATTCCATTGTTTTCCAATTGAATTACTCAGCTGAAACAGTTGAGCTAAAACTTTACTTATTTCATAAGGTTTGAATTGGTTTTTGGCACAAGGAATTGTCCCTTGCGTGCCAACTGCCCTTGGATTCAATTGCATCCGATCTTCACTTGATTTTGTGGCATAAGATTGTGTTTGAATCAATAAGCTTGTACTTACTCAAATCTGAATTTTGTTGGCAGTGGTTGGGATCCAAAAACACTTTGGCTAGTTAAGTTGCAATTGCTTGGTTGAGTTCTACTTTTGCATGCTATCAATTGTGTTAAGCTTTGTTAATTTTCGGAAACTCCCATCACTGTTTTTACCTCAATTCTCAGCATCATCTTTTGTGTTTGAAATCAGAAAACAGTTGCCATAAAAACTTTGTAAGTGCTTTAATTAGGGTTCCATTAGTTGAGTTTTCCCTTTAGAACCAACTTCTTGTTTAGTGCATTACTTTGAGATTCTTCTATTTTCATTACAATTTCAATTTCGATTGTATCCCAAAACCAAATTTGTTTCTTTGAAACCCCAAAACATAAACGACATAAACCAAGCGCGAATCAAATTATATTGACTAGTCCCCGAGAAAAATACGACCTGTGGCCCCTATATTACATTTCCATACTTTTGATTGTAAAAGGGTTTCCAGCTTTCATTCACATCTAAATTTGAGACCCACATTCGTGACACATAGTTTGGGTCCGTCAAATTTTTGGCGCCGTTGCCGGGGAAGCTACTAGTTGATTTGTTTGATTTTAGCTTGTGCACTCATTTCATATCATTCTTGATTTACTTTTGTGCTTATTGTTATATCTTTTGATTTGATTTTATTTGTTTTATCCCTTTATCCACTTTTACTGCGATTTGTCTTGTTTTATGACCAGGTCTTTAGGTGGTGATTTAGAAGATTTCGACCCTGAGATTGAGAGGACTTTCAGAGTCAGGAGGAGGCAGGCCATTCTTTCTGAGACTACAGATATCCCTCCTGTTCAGACCACCAGAGAACCATGAAGGAGCTCGCAGCACCTGACGCTGCATTTCAGTACTCCAGTATAGCTTATCCAGAGCTGGGGGAAAGTTTTGAGTTAAGATCAGGACTTATCAATTTGTTGCCAAAGTTTCAGGGTTTATCTGGGGAGGATCCAAACAGACACTTGCACGAATTCCATGTGGTGTGCTCTACTATGAAGCCTCAGGGCATTTCTGAAGAAGACATCAAGCTGAGAGCTTTCCCCTTCACATTGACAGGAGCAGCCAAAGACTGGTTCTATTATCTGCCTACAGGACATGTGTCTAGTTGGATCGCTATGAAGAAGGCATTTTTGGAGAAGTATTTTCCAGCTTCCCGCACAGCTATAATCAGAAAAAGTATCTGTGGGATTCAGCAAGTGGTGGGCGAAACACTATATGATTACTGGGAAAGATTTAACAAGTTATGTTCAAGTTGCCCCCAGCATCAAATCAGTGATCAATTATTGATTCAATATTTTTATGAGGGACTGCTGCAGATGGATAGAGTCCTGATAGATGCTGCAGCTGGAGGGGCCCTAGTGAACAAGTCACCAATGCAAGCTAGGGAGTTAATTTCTAATATGGCTGAGAATTCCCAACAATTTGGAGGCAGAGCCTTGACCACCAGAGGAGTGGGAGAAGTTCAGTTAGTGCCTATTGATCATTATGACAAGAGATTTGCAGAGATCACATCACTTATTAAGGAGTTGAAGGTTAGCAATGCAAATCAAGGGTCAACTCCTTCAGTACCTCCACAGTCAAGTCAAATGATAAGTGTGTGTGGCATTTGCTCTAGTCTAGAGCACACTTCAGACTCATGCCCCAATCTCCATCAGGACGAGACAGTAGCTGCATTAGTGAGAGGACAATTTCCAGCAAGAAACAATCCATATTCCTCGACCTATAACCCCGGTTGGAGGAATCATCCTAACTTGAGGTATGGGAATGCTTTCTGCCAACAAGAGCCTCAAAATCAACCCTCACAGCAGCCTCAATCGAATTTCCAGCAGCCCCAACAAGCTCAAAACAATCAGCCAACTTTTCAGCAAACACACCAAAGTTTTCAGCCTTCGTTTCAGCCTAATTCTCAACATTTTCAGCAATCATTTCAGCATTTCGAACCTCAATTCCAGCAATTTAATCAAGGGCAGCAAGGCATTCAATCATTTCCAGCTTTTCCAGCCCAAAACCCACAAAATTTTCAGCCATCACAGCCCATGAATCAGAATTTTCAGCCCTACAACCAAAGGTTTCAAGGTCAAAACTTTCAGCCCTCGCCACCTAATTTTCCAGATCAAAATCAAAACTTTCAAGGCTACATTTCCCAGCAAAATTTTCCAGCATCTCAGCCCTTTAATCAGCCCTATCAACAGCCCCAACAGCCATGTTTTCAACAAAATCAGCAAGCTCAGAATTTTCAGCCTACTTCATCCTTTCAAAATCAATCAAGGAGCTTTGCTAACCAAGGAGGTTATGGGAGTTCAAGTGAAGGAAATGCGTCCCAACAGAGGGTTGAGGATATGTTTCAACAGATGATGCAGCAATAACAAGCTCAACAACAACAAATACAACAAGTTCTCCAACAACAACAACAACAACAACACAATCAAAACGTTGAGAGACAAATAGGGCAATTGGCTAGTGGAATTAATCAGAATCAAGCTCAAGGATCAAGTCAACTTCCTTCCTAAACTGTTCCTAATCCCAAGGGAAATGTGAGTGCGATAACTTTGAGAAGTGGGAAGGTTACAACATCTCCGAAGAGTCCAAGAGCAGAATTTTCAGGAGACCGGACAGCTTCTCCAATTCCGGCCCAAAACAATACTGAAATGAGTTCAAATTCAGCTGATTCCAACCCTAGCCCGTTCCCAACTCAGTCCTCAAGCAACCCTCCAAATTTTGTGGCAAACGGAGAAGAAAACAGTGTCGAGGCCGATTTTACAGCCACTACTTCGCATGGGACAGCAGAGCAGAATTTAGCTTCCCCACTTCCGGCCAAAGAGACTGATTTTAGGGATCCTTTACCCTTTCCACAGCAGAGAACACATGCCAAAAAGCAAGTGGAGGAAGAGAAAGCTAAGGAATTCAATGAGTTAGTGGAATTATTTAGCAAGGTGGAGATCAATGTACCTTTGTTGACCATGATCAAGCAGATTCCCAAGTATGCTAAGTTTTTGAAGGATCTTTGTATTCATAAAAAGAAACTCAAGGAAAATGAGTTGGTCAGCTTTGGGAAGAACATCTCAGCACTTATCCACACTATTCCTCAGAAGTGTGAAGATCCAGGGGTATTCACTGTTTCTTGTGAGATAGGGAGCACCATATTCCACGATGCTATGTTAGATTTAGGAGCTTCCATAAATGTGATGCCCAAGTCAGTTTTTCAGATGCTTGGCATAGGCCCTTTACAGCCCACTGGAGTGGTGATACAGCTAGCAGACAGGAGTCAGACCCACCCAGCAGGTATGATTGAAGATGTTTTGGTGAAGGTAAAGGAGCTGATATTTCCTGCTGATTTCTATATTTTGGATATGGAGGGAGATTACTTGGCACACCGTTCTCCACTGATCTTAGGTAGGCCTTTTCTGAAGACGGCCAGAATGAAGATTGATGTACATGCCAGGACACTTTCTATGGAAATTGGAGACACGGTGATACAGTTCAGCCTTTTCGATACTATGAAGCATCCGAGAGAGGATCACTCTATCATGAGCATGGATATTTTAGAGGAGCTGGCACAGACAGAGTTAGAGGCTGAGGGATTTCTGGAGGATTTTTCTGGGGGAGCTATTGATTCAGAGGAGGCTGAGAGAGTATTGACTGCTGATACTGAGGATTTTACAGAAGACATTTCAGACACACTTCCAGCTGGAGAGATTTTTCTAGGTGTAGGGGATTGCACAGAGCCCCAAGGATCACCTATTTTTCCTGATATTCAAAGTGTAGGGGATTGCACTAAGCCCCAAGGACCACTTATTTCTACTGAAGAGGACCAAAGTGAACTGAAGCCATTACCAGGTCATTTGAAGTACGCATATCTAGGAGAGGAGCAAACTTTCCCTGTTATTATTGCACAGCATTTGGAGTCAGAACAAGAAGAAAAATTACTGCAAGTCCTGAGGCACTACAAAAAGGCGATTGGGTGGACTTTATCAGATATACCAGGTATCAGCCCAGCTATCTGCATGCACAGGATATTTTTGGAAGATAATGTCAAACCAGTGAGGCAACCACAAAGGAGACTCAACCCACTTATTTTGGATGTTGTAAAGAAAGAGGTGACTAGACTTCTACAGGCAGGTATCATTTACCCTATTTCTGACAGTCAGTGGGTTAGCCCTATTCACGTGGTGCCTAAGAAATCTGGAGTGACCGTGGTGGCAGATGAAAGCAATGAGCTAGTGCCCACCAGAGTTAAGAATTCCTGGAGAGTCTGCATTGATTACAGGAAGCTCAACAAGGTCACAAGGAAAGATCACTTCCCTTTACCATTCATTGATCAGATGCTTGAGAGACTGGCAGGGAAGTCACACTACTGTTTCTTGGACGGATTTTCAGGCTACTTTCAGATTTGCATAGATCCAGAGGACCAGGAGAAGACCACCTTCACTTGTCCTTTTGGCACATTTGCCTATAGACGTATGCCCTTCGGACTCTGCAACGCACCCGGTACCTTTCAGAGATGCATGGTGACTATATTTGGTGAGTTGCTAGAGGACTGTATGGAGGTATTTATGGATGATTTTTCAGTTTATGGCACGTCTTTTGATTCATGTTTGAATAACTTGTCTAGGGTTTTACACCGTTGCATTGAAACTAACCTTGTTTTGAATTTTGAGAAATGCCACTTTATGGTAGAGCATGGGATAGTACTTGGACACATAGTCTCTCAGAAGGGTATTGAGGTAGATCCTGCTAAAATTAGTGTTATTTCTTCTTTATCTTACCCCGTGTGCGTACGGGATATTCGAGCTTTTCTTGGACATGCAGGATTTTACCGCAGATTTATTAGAGATTTCAGCTTGATTGCTCGACCCTTGACACGACTTCTGCAGAAAGATGTTGAGTTCCATTTTGATGAAAAATGCAAAGAAGCTTTTCATAGACTCAGGGAGGCTCTGACCTCAGCTCCTATTATTACATCACCTGACTGGACTTTACCTTTTGAATTAATGTGTGATGCTTCTAATTTTGCAGTGGGAGCTGTTCTAGCACAGAGGGTAGATGGAGCACCACATGTCATTTCCTATGCCTCCAAAACCCTAGATGCCGCCCAAGCCAATTACACCACGACTGAAAAGGAGCTTCTTTCCATTGTTTTTGCCTTAGATAGGTTCAGATCATATTTATTGTGTTCTCATGTTGTTGTGTTTTCTGATCATGCAGCACTGAAGTACCTCCTGAAGAAGCCAGATGCGAAGCCAAGGCTTATTAGATGGATGCTACTACTACAGGAGTTTGACTTGGAGATACGGGACAGGAGTGGCAAGGAAAATTTGGTAGCAGACCACTTGAGCAGATTGGAGGGAGATGGAGATCCCACGGTCATAGATGATGATTTCAGAGATGAGCAGCTTTTACAGCTGCATGGTGAGTCACCTTGGTATGCAGACTTAGTGAATTTTCTTGTAGCTCATGTTTTTCCTACACACTTTTCGAAAGCTCAAAAGGATAAGTTTAAAAGTGATGCAAAATATTATGTGTGGGATGATCCCTACTTGTGGAAATTTTGTAGTGATCAAATCATTAGGAGATGTGTACCAAATCATGAGTTTCATTCTGTACTCACTTTTTGTCATTCTTCAGCATGTGGTGGGCATTTTGGACCACAAAGAACTGCTAGAAAAATTTTAGAATGTGGACTGTACTGGCCCGCCCTGTTTAGAGATTCATATAGGTTTTGTAAATGTTGTGATAGATGTCAAAGAACAGGAAACATAAGTGCTAGAAATGAAATGCCTCAACAAACTATTTTATATTGTGAGATATTTGATGTGTGGGGTATAGATTTTATGGGACCATTTCCTGCTTCTTTTGGATTCTTATATATTCTTTTAGCTGTTGATTATGTTTCAAAATGGGTGGAGGCCATTCCCACCAGGACTGATGATTCATCTGTTGTTGTTAGTTTTGTCAGGTCACACATTTTTTGCAGGTTTGGAATTCCAAGAGCAATCATAAGTGACCAAGGATCCCATTTTTGCAATAAGCACATGAAGGCTCTTCTTAATAAGTACGGGGTTGTACATAAGGTTTCTACTGCTTATCACCCACAAACGAATGGACAAGCTGAGGTGTCGAATAGAGAAGTCAAATCAATTTTGGAAAAGACCGTGGGACCTAATAGAAAGGACTGGAGCAAAAGGCTTGAAGAGGCACTATGGGCATATCGCACCGCTTACAAGACACCCATTGGAATGTCACCTTATAGACTTGTGTATGGGAAATCATGCCACTTACCTGTGGAGGTTGAGCATAAGGCGTATTGGGCGGTTAAAGCTTGTAATTTTGATGCTACTAAGGTGGGAGAAGAAAGGAAGTTACAACTTCAAGAACTTGAAGAAATCCGGTTGGAAGCATTTGAGAATTCAAGGATCTACAAGGAGAAGACTAAGAACTTTCATGACAAGCACATTGTAAACAAAGAATTTCAAATTGGTGACAAAGTGCTATTATACAAGTCAAGACTCAAATTGATCAAAGGTAAGTTGAGGTCAAGATGGGAGGGTCCATTTTTTGTGACTAATGTTTTTCCTTATGGAGTGGTAGAGATTCAAGAGGAGGCCACGAGTCAAGTGTACAAAGTAAATGACCACCGACTCAAGAAATTCCATGAAGAGGTCAAGGAGCTAGAGGTGGATGGAGTGGACTATACGGATGCCACATACCCAACTTAAAAGGGGAGTTCACTAAATTTTGCACTCATTCCTCTTTGTATATACCATTTCCTTACTTGTTGCAAGAATAATTTTTGTTTGCATGCGCAATTGGTTTTCTCAAGTAGGAACTTTAAAGTTCAAATAAAATTCTTCATTGCAAATACCATATCTTTTCTCTTAGCACATTTTCATGGTTCTAGAAATAAATTCTTTCTCTTTTTGAAGTAAGTAGTTAACAATAAATGCTTAAGATACATGACAGGAATAAAATCATTGTAATTACCATGTATTTCATTTTAGCACTTTTTATTGCATGATTAGAAATAAATGTATCCCTTAGGTTATCTCAATAGCATTTTAGAGTCTTTTGGAAAATAAATTAAATTCGGTTGTCAAAACTTAAGGTTTGAGTTCATGGATGAAATCTTGGATGCTTGAGTACGATTTTGCTTTGGATTCTTAATTGAGGATTTGAGATGGATTATTTTTACCTAGTGAGATTAGCCTTATTTTGTGATACACATATGTTATTGTGCTCTAGAACTTGCTTATATTCTTTCAAAATCATATTTCAATGGATGGATCACATCTATAGGGACTAATCATTTTATTCACCTCTCCACATCAATTTGCCTATTCTATTCTATTTGTCTTTCCTTATTCCTAATTCTAACCCCAAATTTTTCTATGGATTTGTTTGATTGGGATGTTTTTCTTGATGCTACTTTGCCCGAGATGGACAAAGAATTAAGTGTGGGGGGAGTGATTAGTGATTTGGAATGTATCAAAAGACAAAATTCTTTGCCAAAGTGGAGAAAAATCTGTGAAGCATGTCTTGGTTAAAATTGCTTGGATGGAAGCTGATCTTTGCTATAGAAATCAAGCCACATGATGCTAGAAGCTGAAGTGCAGCTGTGTAAATCAGGGACTCTAAGCAAGGTCTGAACAAAGCTGGAATTAATTGCATCAATGCAGAAAAACTTGTGCCACAAGAACTCTACTTGCAAGCAGCTGAATTTGTAGCTGATAGAAGATGTTTCGGCCACTTAGCTTGGTCTGAATTGAATGCTGAAAAGCAGAGTAGAATCTCTGCAATCAAGTTGAAAAAAAAAATCTGAACTGCATTGCAATTTTTGTTACCGAAATCTGAAGCTGAGAGCTGCTGAATGGTACAAGAAAAATCTGAAGCTAAACTGAATCTGATGTTTGCTGAGTGCTGGAATCTTAACTCCAGTTGAAGATATCTGAAAAAGGCTGAAAGAAGCTGAGTTAAAAGCTGAGAAAAATTTGAATTGAAGCAAGGGAGAATTGTAACCTGCCGAGCATGACTTGGAGCTGTGCTGAAGCTGAAACTGAACTGCCATTGAAGCTGAAAAAATGGGAAATTCTGAGCTGAAGATCAAAGATAGCTGCAAGTTCAGGAATTCTGTGTTGTGCCAAGTTCAAATGTGCAAAAATTGGTCAAATTGGAAATGAAGACAATCTGGATTAGCTTCTGGAAATGATTTCGAGTGGAAGCTGATACAAGCTGAGAAAAACTAGGAGCTAAGTCTACTCAGATAAAAATCTGTGCTATGAAAATCAGTGACAATTCTGCTAAGCTGAAACTAATACTTTTGTCATCTGTCGAGGTTGATTTGGAGCTACTGAAATGGTGAAAACTGAATGCAAGAATGGTGCTGATCAAATGCAGTGAAGACAGTTTCGTGTAGCTTCTAATCTGATGAAGCTTAAGGTCTGAATTGAGCTGAGAAAAATTGCTGAAACTGCCAAAAATATGAATTGCATCCCAATTGTTGCTGCCGAGTGCTCCACCTGGGAGCTACTGAGTGATACAAGCAAAGTGTGAATGCAAGCGGAATTGAAAAATGGAAATGAAGCTGAATTGAAGACTGAAAAGTTGTTGAAAATGACCAAATCTGAGCTGCAATGCATTATAAGCATATAATCTGAATTTTGAGAAGCTGCTAAGCAAGATATTGAGTATAAATTGTATCTGAAGTTGAAGGTGCACATTCAACTTCAGATCTGAGATTGAAGCCGTGGATGCTAGAAGCTGATAAGAATGAGAAAGAAATGGAAAATGCAGTTAAGGCAAGTTTCGGTTCACAAGTTTCAGCTGACAAGTTTCAGTTATCAAAGTAGTTTTGTGCCAACTTGCGAATCACTGACCAGTTGATGGAGATCAGGGAGTTAGTCAGCCTGATGACAGAAAAATCTGTGCTAAAGTAAAGGAGAAAGTAGCATGCAAGTGGAAAATTGCAACTGATTGCAGTTGAAATCTGTATCAGATTGCATCAAACAAAAATTGCAGATCGGGAACATCATGTTAAGGTCTGATTTGAATCTAAGTTCAAGTGCAGAATCTGTGCAGGAATTTCATGCAAGCAGTTTTACACAAGTGTTGTATCAACTTGAGACCGAAATTGGATTGGATCAAGAATTAGGAAGTCTGAAATTCAGCTATTTTTCCGAGATCTCAAGCTTTCCACTACTCAGCCATTTGCACTAACTGCTTTGGAAAAATCAGTGACTTGAAAAGTTGTCACCGTGGAGGCTGAACTTGAAACAGAAGGAATAAGAAAATTGAAGTGGTGTGCCAACTTTAAGGAGAAATGTATCAAGAAATGCTATTAAGGTCAATGGAGGAGATAAATCAAGGATAAAGTAATTTAGCAACCATTTTCGAGTGGAATACCTAGATTCTCCACTATCATGAGATCTCCATTACCATGTGATGTAGCTGCTGGAATCTGCCAAAAAAAAAAAAGATCAAAAATAGAATTCAGCAGTTGACAAAGAGAACAAAAGCAAATGACACACAATTGAGTTGGCACTATTAAATCATTGAAGTTTCTTTAGTCCGAATCAAAAGTTTGCTCCATTACATTCTGAATTTACTAGAGAGAAAGAAAAAGAAAAAAATTTGATGAGGAGAAAAGAGAAGGATCCAAATGGCACACAATTGAAGGAAGAGTGGCACATTGAACCAAGGAAGGAGTTTTCATCCAAATCAAAGGGCTGTTATCAAAATCTGACTTTCTACATTTTTATATCACTAGAGGACTATTCAGAGAAGCAAAGAGCATCAAAAATATCCTCAAGCACTCAAGTCTTCCACTTATTCAAATTTTCTACTTTCTTGGCTCTTATTTCATTTCTTATCATTTCTATGTCTTTCAAATGATCCTATTCTTGATTAATGGTGGAGAGTAGATAATAAGCAAGCCTATGGTAGTGCAAGAATCATATGTGTTTGAGTGAGCTCCACTTCCATCATCAAGTTAGAACTTAAGGAGAGAGCCACCAAAATTTTCCTTGAAAGGCTATGAGTTAGATTCATCTCAATGACTCATGATAGATGAAAAGGCCCAGTTGTTGATTTAAGGACAAGATACTAATCCATAGAGCTTAGATTTATGAGAATTGACAATCTTAGGTAATTTCTTTTCATTTGCTTCTAATTATGCTTAAGTAAATCTAGGGGATACATATTTACTGTTTTCGCGAGACGCTCAAGGTTAAGTGTGGGGGAGTTGATAAATACTATTTTATTGATTATTTGAGCTGCTTAAATCCATGTTTGATATATGTTTTTATTGCTAAAATTGTGAAATTGCCCTAGGTTTTAGAACTTATTCATATTTTGGACTTAATTGCAAAATTACATATATTTGAGTTAATTGGCCACTAAATTCTTGATTTATTTTTGTAGGCATAAAAGGTTCATGGACCTAGGGCATATTGGGTCAAAATCGAGTCAGAAGTGACCCGGATCAGATTATCAAGATTACGATTAAATCTGGGCCGTTCGATTCAAAAGCGGCTAGATCTGAGCCATCCGGGATGATCTGAAGCAATCTGAGCTAGGGCTAGGGTTGATCAAGCACCCTGATCAAGATCTGAAGGTTTCATCACAATCAGAGCTCAATCAACCGTTGGATCAAGCTTGGAGGGCTCTAGATCATCCATTCAAAAATTAGCTTGATCTGGACCATCCGTTGCAAATCTGGAGGATCCGAGCTACCACGAGGCAGATCCTGACCCCAGATCATCATCATCAAAGTTTGGCTCAAATCAGACCAAGATCAGCCGTTGGATTGAAGCAAATCAATCACAGTCGTCCATTGGTTAATACTTAAGGAAAATTCCACCGCAGCTTACCCTTGTCGCGTCTTCAGCTCGTCTCCACTGTTCTTCGCCGTTCTTCATCTTCTCTTCATCGTTTTTGAAAGTTTTTGCTTCCATGAAGGCGTGACCACCTCATCTTCCATTCCAGATCGAGAATCAAGTTTGTGGGGATCTTTGTTTGAAGAATTCTGCTCAATTGCGCTGGAACAGAGGATTTCTTGAGGGTTTCGGGAGTCCTCAGTCCAACCACCTTCTTCTCTTCCACAGCCCATTTCAAAGCTTCCGAATCATTTGTAGGGGTTCTCAAGTGATCTCAGAAGCTTCCCAAATCGTCATCGCAGCTCCACCAATTGAGACGGAGTAAATCGGATGGAAAATTCCAGCAAGCGCAGATTTGATGCAGATTCAATTTCAGAATTGATTGTCCATTGATTTGCTGAGCCTAGGGGTTTGAAGCCAGTTCTTGATTGACAACCAAGAATTTCTTGAGCTGAGGAAGGGGTTGAGGAGTAGTTTAGCTAGTTTATTTCATTGTTTAGTTGTAGTTTTTCATTCTGCCGCATCTGCTCTGTTTTGAATTTCCTTTTCAGTTACTGTTATTCACGAATTCAAGTTCTTAGCTGTAATTAGCTTCAATTCTGCAAGTAGAGTAATATAGAAACTTGTTTAGTGAATTAATAGATTGAATTTCAGCTTGTTCTTTTAGTAATTTGCTGCGTGCCAATCCAAGTTGCTGCGTGCCAAGTGTAGTTGTTGTTATTCAGAATTTTCAGTTTTCTTTCATTAGTTTCTGTTAAGAAATTGCTAGATAAGTTTCCTTGCACCTAGATTAGTTGCTTTAACTTGTTTTGCATTAGCTAGTGTAGCCTTTGATCTATTGCGAAAGAAAACTCTTTAGTAAGCCTTTAATTTCTGCATCCTTAGTTTCAAGCAATCTCATTTCTGAATTTTCTTTGTTTCTCTAGTTTTGATCTCAGTTTCGATTCCTTACCTTAATCTTGCTTAGTTCTTTCTTAATTCCATTGTTTTCCAATTGAATTACTCAGTTGAAATAGTTGAGCTAAAACTTTACTTATTTCATAAGGTTTGAATTGGTTTTTGGCACAAGGAATTGTCCCTTGCGTGCCAACTGCCCTTGGATTCAATTGCATCCGATCTTCACTTGATTTTGTGGCATAAGATTGTGTTTGAATCAATAAGCTTGTACTTACTCAAATCTAAATTTTGTTGGCAGTGGTTGGGATCCAAAAACACTTTGGCTAGTTAAGTTGCAATTGCTTGGTTGAGTTCTACTTTTGCATGCTATCAATTATGTTAAGCTTTGTTAATTTTCGGAAACTCCCATCACTGTTTTTACCTCAATTCTCAGCATCATCTTTTGTGTTTGAAATCAGAAAACAGTTGCCATAAAAACTTTGTAAGTGCTTTAATTAGGGTTCCATTAGTTGAGTTTTCCCTTTAGAACCAACTTCTTGTTTAGTGCATTACTTTAAGATTCTTCTATTTTCATTACAATTTCAATTTCGATTGTATCCCAAAACCAAATTTGTTTCTTTGAAACCCCAAAACATAAACGACATAAACCAAGCGCGAATCAAATTATATTGACTAGCCCCCGAGAAAAATACGACCTGTGGCCCCTATATTACATTTTCATACTTTTGATTGTAAAAGGGTTTCCAGCTTTCATTCACATCTAAATTTGAGACCCACATTCATGACACATAGTTTGGGTCCGTCAAACACCTTGCGTGCCAAAATCTCAAAACCTCATGTTTGGGCAAATCAAGACCTTGGCCTTGCTATACTAGGATCACATCATACAAAAGACTTGAAAATCATGTTTAAAACTCATTAGAGAACTACTTTTACTGCAGGTGAGAGATCTACTTATATCCTTATGCTTAGAACTCACTATACCGACGTAGGATCTAGCATGGTACTCCTCATCCACTTCCTTCGCACGATCCGGATCTTGGGCACAAGAAAAGAAGAGGAGAAACCCTAGTTCTTTTCTTGTTTTCGGCAAAAAAGATGAAGAATGAGAAAACTCTTGGTTTTCTCTTCTTCCATTCCTTTATATACTAAGTGGAAGTTGAAGCATCACTCATAAAAGATGCTTACTATTACTTATCTAATATCACTTCCATATTCTATTAAAAGGATCACTAATATGACTGGTAACTTGAAATTAACCCCTACCCATGAGTTGCAGGTTCAATCCCTCACTCTGACCATTTAAAAGAATTTTTTTTGTTTATTTTGAAAAATTATGAAAAATTCGGGTGTTACATGAGACATGTTACTCGATTTGGTCGGACATGTGGATCCCCAGCGTGTAGCAATTTATTTGGAATCAGAGCCCAGGTTGTGAAATCTACTTGGGTATTTTCATATTTTCAGAGTCATTTTCTCAACCTGGTTTTGGTTTTAGAACTTGACGGTGATGGGACTTCTCCAGGTTATAGGAAGTGAGGTATATCTCTTGTGACTATCTTACCTTTTATATTCGCTATCTCATTTAGGTTTGGTTAGACTATCTCCTATTTAATTGGATTGTGTATTTGTTTCTACACTTGTCGGGTAGGTATTCATTATCTTGGTCTTAGCATGATGACACGGAGTCAATTAGTGTTATCGAATTCATGGTCGAGGTAGATTATGAAAGCGAACAATTGACACGTTGAGGACTCAACCTCGATGCAGAGAATCTTGATTCTCTTGTAGCATGGACTAATGAGTAGGAGAGCTATGTTCGAATCTGTCAACAATCTAGTGGAGATTAAGACTACAATCTCAAGGAATTTCTCCTACATACCATTAGTAGTAACAGTGCCAACTACTACCAGCTGGGTGAGGGTTAGAGTATGCATACCGTAGGTGGTTCGATCAATATAGGATGGATGTGACCTATTCCAATGGGATTTTATCCCTGGATCACTTGTACTTGGTTAGACAACCAGGAAGCTATATTTAGATTTATGATTTGCACTGATGTGAATCACTCACATGACTAGCTATCGCTTGGTGGAAGATACCGAAGATGACATTTGGGAAACAAAGAATCACTTGGTGTGCATTTTGGGTTATTTCATGGGAAAGATTTGTAGGGTACCTACGTTTAGATCACAACATTTATCTATCTCTCTACCATATGGAGAGGTATTGGATATTAGTCAGGAGGTCAAGGCTTGTCCACTAGATTTCGGTAGTTACACCCTACTATTGACTTGCTGGTGTTGGAGATGGTGGAGTTTGATGTCATCCTAGGCATAGACTTGTTGGCCACCTACCATGCCACCTTTAATTTCCAAGCAAGGGTGGTTACGTTCTGACTCCCGAACCATCCCTCATGAGAATTCATTGGAACCAAGGATGATGAGATTTCTTTTATCTTAGCATTTCAGGCTCAAAGGCTACTATCTCATAATTGTCAGGGCTATCAACTATCTCTGATTAGGGCTGATAACAGTGGTATCCTAAGCTCTTGGATGTTCCTATGGTACAAGAATATTCGGGCATATTTTCGGAGGTGCTTCCTGTACTACCTCCTAGGAGGCAAGTGGAGGTTGAGATTGAGTTGATTTAGGAGACAACGTCAACGTCAAAGGCTCCATATCATATAGTACCAAAAGAGTTGGATGAGCTAAATATTTAGTTATATGAGTTACTGGATAGGGGTTTCATTCATCCTAGTGTCTTCCTATGGGGAGCCCCAATATTGTTTGTAAAAAAGAAGGATAGATCCTTGAGGTTGTACATCGACTACTAGCAGTTGAATATAATAATCATCAAGAACAAGTATCTGTTAGTATTGTGAGAGAAATGTCCTAAGGCAATCGCCTTATGATTGTAATTATTTATTTTAATAAATGAATATTCACTATTTTAGTATACATGCTTGTGTATTTGATTGAGATCTTGAACTCATTTACTGAATGTCTGCAATATAATTCACAGCATGAGAGAATTTGTGATGAATTCACAACTAGTGATTATCTCTACATGTGCAATTGTGAAGTATTGAAATTGTCCCTAGTCGATGAATTGATAAATACGGACACTATCAATTCTGTTGAGACTAGCATGGGTTATTCTCTAATTAGCTGATTCTCACTGGCTGGTGACATTGGGATGTCCGGAGATAAACATGAATGCTAGTTAAGGGAACTAGTTCATTAGAGTGACTGGCTATAAAACTTCATATGGTAATCTACATATAGATATGTCAATGAAGTTCTTACTGCAGCTTAAGTGCGATGTTCCTTTGACTTGCGGTGTTTAAGTCATCTTGGTCATGGAGACTTATACTTTGATATCTTAAGCAAGCATCTCTAAGGAGGTGTGGACCCAGGATGGTTGGGTATAAGCCGAAGTGCCCGAAGATGTTTGAACAGCCTACAAAGGATTCACCACTCCTTGCGAGGAGATGTATACCCAAGGCCTATCGTCGAATTGTTACTCGAAGCCTCTGGCCAGAGCATCACATGTTCAGAGTATGAATCTCTCAGAAACATGAGAGTAATTAGAATCCGTTGGACGAGAAAGACACTACTTGGGCTAGGTGTGACGTAGTCAGCCTAGTGGGGACTGACACACATAGACCGTGTCCTGAACCAAGTGGGTATAAGATGGTGAAGGGAATGGGGCACGATTCATTATAGCTGCTGAAGGGTTTCAGAATAGTTTTGAGGTCAACCGTTGATCTTTCGATTAATTGGGGATCATGATGTAATACTAGGTGCCACTCACGATCATTCTATAATTGGTTAATTATAGACGGCCAACATAAATCGAAAGGCTATTTAGTCACACGCACTACGAGTAGTCCGAGGGATTTAAAACGAGTTGAAAATTGGATTTTGCAATCAAGAGAGATAAGTCGAATCTGAATTTTTCAGAGACGCATCGGAAGTATAAAATGGCTAAGTCTTTTGAAGACTTATTGAACGAATTAAATGAATTTAATTCGTGAGATCGTGGCTTGGGTTTGGCCGGCCAAAGAGGGTCCCCACCCTCCTTGTTTGGTCGGCCACAATAAGAGGGAAGAACCAAATTGTTTGGTTCAAAATTATAAAATAAACAGCGCATGGTTTGTCTTATAAAATTTTGTATAAAGAAATTTATATAAAGAAATTTATATAAAGAGATTTATTTATCATGGAAATTAAAATAAACCTTGGAATGGTTTATTTTATTTTATAAAATCAATAATGGATTGATTTACCATGATAAAGAAATTTATATAAAGAAATTTCTTTCCATAATAAAAGGGGAGACATGGTTGTTTTTATTATAAATAAAGTTATAATAAAAACATGGCATAACGGAATAATTCATAGAAAAATTTATAAGATAAATTTTTTATGAAAATTTATTCCATTAAAAGGAGACTTGGCGATTAAGAGGCTACTATATATAGGTACCAAGGCAAGGCTTGGAGATCAATCCAAGATATCAAGGATTCTTGCCTAGCCTCTCTTCCTCTCCTTCTCTCCCTCTCCCTCCTCTAGTGGCGCCGGCCCTAGAGACCCTCCCTTTGGTTGCCGTGAGCTTCCTCCACCAAGAAGCTGTCGAAGAAGAAGAAGAAGCAGGCGCAACTCCTTCCTTCCTCCCGGAATCTTGATTCCGTTCTTCGTTTGGTGGTTAGTTTTCCATCTCTCTCTTGGTATTCTTGTCGTGCCTTTGGAGAATCTAGTAGTTCTTGTCGACACGAAACTCGTGGCTTTGCGAAGTCATCCCGAAGAAAACTCGGCGTGGACGCGAATAGAGGCGGAGCTTCCAAGGGACGCTACGGTTGGATCTCGTCCCTTTCTACGAGTTACGCGAGGTATTAAGTAAATTAGTTTACTTTCTGCAAAATTTTAAATGTATGATCATGTCTCCACAACATAAGGTTGCATGCTAGATACGTGATTAAAATAATTTGAGAAATTATTTATGCTAAACCTTCTGCTGCACGTAATTAAATTTAAAAATTACGAACCCGTATCCATGTCAACATGCACCCGGTCCCAACAGTGGTATCAGAGCCGGTTAGTGTTCGACATAATCATATAATTGTTTTGCGGAAAACTTTGTCATTATCTCAATTTTGGAAAATTTTTCAATTATGGAAATTTTCCAATTATGATAAATTTTAGATTTAGGAATTTCAAAGTTTGGAAATCCTCATGAAATTTCGCAAACTTTTGAAATATCCTAGTTTCTGAAATTTTATGATAATTGTAAAAACTTCCCATTTTTGGAAACTTTCCAATTTTAGAAATTTTTTATTTTGGAAATTTTCTAATTTTGGAAATATGTAAGTTTTCTTTGTACCAGAAACTTACAATTATTCTGAAAACCTATTATGAAATCTCGCAATTTTGGGCACTTTCTTTCAAGAAAGTCTAGACAAATTTATGGATTATTAATTGACAATTAAATTCGAATTGGTTTTAAATTATTAACAAAATTCTTTATTTTGGATTGAGCTTCGGGGAGCCATCCAATTTAATGTTAGTTGTTGTAATTTAATTTCGTATTTTGAATAAAATTGTCATTTTTAATTTGGTTACGCCTCGGGGAGCGGACCAAATTAGATTACAACAAATTCCTTTTTTTTTGGTATCTGAGCCTCGGGGAGCCACCCAAAGAAAATAATTTGTTGAAATTAATAAATCCATAAATAAAATATGTAATCAAATCTTGGAAATTTTGAGGTGATTCTCAAACGATAATTTCCTTATTTGATTTAAGAGGTGATGCTCTTACATATTGTTGTCTCCAAAATTAATTAGGAAAATGGTTTCCTATAGAGTTTTCTTAAATAAGATTTTCATGAAAATAATATGTGGTTGAATTAAGGGAATCTGTCTCTTAATTTAACAAGATTTGATTTAGAGAAATCAAAGTCTTAAACATATTATTTCCGAAATTGATTATGACAATTTAGGAAATTATTTCCCAAAACAATTCCTTGAATAAAGTATGAAATTAGAATTAGGAAATCCGGTTCCTAATTCAATTAATGAGACTTGATAAATTAAGTCACATACATACTTTATTAAAGAAATCGTTAGTACATGACATAATTATATGTCATGAATGTGCTTAGAAAAGAAAGGATGAGACCCAAAACCCTTTACAAAATATTAAGGCCAACACCTTCCATTAATATGGTTAGAATCGGAGTTTTGTTTCTCGTTTGGGTTGATGGACACATCCATGCCCGGCTTGAACCTCAACATGTTCAAACCATGGAATTAGTTTACGATTAATATAGTTAGAGTCAGAGGTCAATCCTTAGTTTTGGTTGTTGGACACGTCCAAGCCTGACTAAACGGTTGAATGAGCTCCAACCATATTAAAACTATTTCTTGATTAATGGGTCAGCCTTAAGCTTGGAGCATCGATTTGTTGTGCCACAGCCAAGGTCGATGTAAAGAGAGGTGCAGTTGGGTGCTATGTATATTGTTGCATACTTTTTAATGAGTTAACAACCCAATGATTTATGCAAACATTCAATTAGTTGATAGCATAAAGTGATAGTTACATATATGTGATATGTAATCAGTATAATTACCTACCTTCATAGCTAAGAATAACTTGATGGCCACAGCCATGGTTGTTCTTATCTATGGTTGGATATCAACCTATTTGGAGATGTTCCTACGATCTCCCGAATTGATAAAAAGGGTTATTCAATTCAAAAAATAAATAGGATTTAATTAATGTATGTTGATGCATTCTTTATCATTCTTCTCACATAAGCTCAATTTGTATTTCTAGGATAATCACTCGATCATGTCTTCTCTGAATTTGCGTTCCATTTTGGACACCAATAAGCTGACTGGGCCAAACTTCATGGACTGGTTTAGAAACCTGAGGATAGTCCTCAAGGCAGAAAAGCTTGCTTATGTCCTTGAAGAACAACTTCCCAACCGTCCTCCTGAAGATGCAACTCCAGACCAGTTTCCTGAGTTGCTCAACCTGCTGAAGACTATAGAGCCTTCTGTAAAGCAGGATCAGAAGACGATATTGTTAGTTGGTTCCTCAAAGAAAGGTTCTAAGAGGAAGCCCAAAGAACAAAATAAGGGAAGGAAGAAAAAGGCCAAAAAGACTGAAAAGACCCCAAAAGGCACTTGCCATCACTGTGGCAAGGAGGGTCACTGGCGAAGAAACTGCAAGGTTTATCTTGAGTCCTTGAAGAAGAAGGCATCCGATGCCCCATCCTCTTCAGGTATCTTCGTTATTGAATGTCACTCTATTTCCTCAACCACCTGGGTACTTGATACTAGGTGCAGCTCACATATATGTAATGACATACAGGGGCTAAGGAATAGAAGAAGACTCGTCAAGGGAGAAGCGAATTTGCGAGTTGGAAATGGAGCAAAGATTGCTGCTGTTGCCATCGGAACATATTTGCTAAAGCTCCCTACTGGACTTGTCTTAGAGTTGGATAATTGTTATTTTGTTCCTTCATTAATAAAGAACATTATATCTATTTCATGCTTGAATGAAAAGGGTTATCATTTAACTTTTAGTAACAATTGTTGTTACATAACTTTAAATGGTGTTTTTTATGGGACCAGAACTTTGTGCAATGGTATCTACATGTTAGATTTATCCGGTGATATTTTCAATATCGATGTTTGCAACAAACGTGCTCGAATAGATAATTAAATAGACTCCTATACGTGGCATTGTCGTCTTGGCCATATAAGTAAGAAATGCATGACCAAATTACACCGATGTGGAATTCTGGAATCATTTGAACCCGGTTCATTTGATACATGCGAATCATGCTTAAAAGGCAAGATGGCCAAATTACCCTTTTCCGGAAAAGGTAATCCAGTGGGAGAATTGCTTGGTCTAATACATACTGATGTATGTGGACCAATGTCAACTCCTGCACAAGGAGGCTATAGCTACTTCATCACCTTTATCGATGATCACTCACGATTCGGGTATGTGTTCTTGATGAAACACAAATCTGAAGCTTTTGAGAAATTCAAAGAGTTCAGAAATGAAGTAGAGAAATAGCTTGGCAAAAGTATTAATATACTTCGATCCGATCGGGGTGGTGAATACTTAAGTCAAGAGTTTCAAGATTATCTTAGGGACAATGAGATATTGTCTCAATGGACTCCGCCATATACACCACAGCATAATGGTGTATCTGAGAGGCGTAACCGAACCTTGATGGACATGGTTAGATCTATGATGAACCATGCAACTCTTCCAAAATCCTTTTGGGGCTATGCACTTAAGACAGCTGTTTACTTGCTAAACAGAGTCCCGACCAAGGTAGTCTCTACTACTCCATATGAGACGTGGAATAGTAAGAAACCTCATTTAACTCACCTTAAAATATGGGGTTGTCTTGCTTATGTGAAACGGACTGTATCAGACAAATTGGATGCTAAGTCTGATAAATGTCTATTTATTGGATACCCTAAGGAAATGAAGGGTTACCAATTCTATCATCCCTTGGAACAAAAGGTGTTTGTTTCAAGGCATGCTGTGTTTCTGGAAAAAGAATTTCTTTTACAAGAAAACAGTGGGAGTGGCATTGAACTTGATGAAGTTCAAGAAACTCCAATAGACATTACAGAGACACCTAGTCTAGACCCACAACCAACAACTCATAATGATGAGCTATCAATTGAACCTAAAACAACACCACCTCTTCGTAGGTCTGATAGGACACGCAATATTCCAGAGAGATACGGATTTCTCATAAGTGAATCGCACGACGTGTTACTCATAAGCGATGACGAACCTATCAGTTATGAAGAAGTTCTGAAAAGTTCAGAAAGGGACAAATGGCTTGAAGCCATGAAGTCGAAAATGGATTCCATGTACGAAAATCAAGTATGGGACTTGGTTAACCCACCTGAAGGGATTAAGCCCATAGGGTGCAAGTGGGTTTTCAAGAAGAAAACCGACATGGAAGGTAATGTTGTTACCTTTAAGGCTAGATTAGTGGCAAAAGGATATCGTCAGAAACAAGGAATTGATTATGACGAAACCTATTCGCCAGTAGCTATGCTTAAATCCATTCGGATGCTCCTGGCCATAGCAGCTCATTATAATTATGAGATATGGCAAATGGATGTGAAAACAGCTTTCCTTAATGGAAACCTGCTTGAGGATGTATACATGATACAACTTGAAGGTTTCACATCGGTTGATAAAACCAAAATATGCAAGCTTCGACGATCCATATATGGACTGAAGCAAGCATCCAGGAGCTGGAACATCCGTTTTGATGAGACAATCAAAGAATTTGATTTCTCACAAAATCCTAACGAACCTTGTGTATACAAGAAGGTTAGTGGGAGTGCAGTCGTATTCCTAGTATTATATGTCGATGACATATTACTTATAGGAAATGATATATTAGTCTTACAGTCGGTTAAAATTTGGTTGTCCAAAACTTTCTCCATGAAAGACCTGGGAGAAGCAACCTATATCCTTGGGATTAGAATCTATAGAGATAGATCAAAACGGTTGCTTGGTCTTTCGCAGTCTACATATATAGACCGAGTGCTAAAAAGGTTTAGCATGTCGGAATCCAAGAAAGGTTACCTTCCCATCAAGCATGGGATCAACCTTTCAAAGTCTATGTGTCCACGCACAGAAGACGAGAGGATTTGCATGAATAAGATTCCTTATGCATCCGCGATAGGATCTATCATGTATGCTATGTTATGTACTAGGCCCGATGTATCGTATGCTCTGAGCGTCACAAGCAGATACCAGTCTGATCCAGGAATGGATCATTGGGAGGCTGTCAAGACAATCCTTAAGTACTTAAGAAGAACTAACGATGTGTTCCTAATATATGGAGAAGGTGATATGGTAATACGTGGGTATACAGATGCTAGTTTCCAGACAGATAAGGATGACTCCAAATCTCAGTCCGGATACGTATTTATCTTGAATAGAGGAGCAATAAGTTGGAAAAGTTCCAAACAAGACACCGTAGCGGATTCTACCACGGAAGCGGAATATATTGCAGCTTTGGAAGCAGCAAAGGAACCAGTCTGGATCAAGAAGTTTGTCTCGGAACTTGGTGTGGTTCCAACCATTGATGAAGCAATACCGGTTTACTGCGACACCAATGGAGCTATTGCACAAGCAAAGGAACCAAGGTCTCATCAGCGATCCAAACACGTGCTTCGCCGCAATCATCTGATCAGAGAGATTATAAGTAGGAACGATATACAAATTGAGAAAATTCTCACTGAAAGGAATTTAGCGGATCCTTTAACTAAGGTCTTGCCTCAAAGCAAGTTTGAGGGTCATGTTAGAGTCTGTGGCATTAGATACCGTAGCGATTGACATTAGGCCAAGTGAGAGTTTGTTAGTATTGTGAGAGAAATGCCCTAAGGCAATCGCCTTATGATTGTAATTATTTATTTTAATAAATGAATATTCACTATTTGAGTATACTGTAACGACCCAGAAAATTCTCTTAATATTTCCTTAAAATATTAAGCATGTCTAGATAATTTTCTGAGGAACCTAGAAATATTAATGCGAAATTTGGCCTAGAAAATCCATGTTTTCTCATTTAAATTGGGAAAAAGGGCACTAATGGGCCTTATATGGGCTTTTTAGTACCAAAATTATTGGTGGATTTTAGGTGAAAATTAATATAAATATAAAGGGATTCTAATGGGAAATATTAACATAATTATGGAGGAATTTTTAGAGGATTTTCGGAATTTTAGGGAAAATAAAAAGAAAAATAAAATAAAAAAATAAGGTGCATGGACCAAGGATTGAACCTTGGACCCCTTGTACAACCATGTATGCTTTAACCAACTCATCTAGTGAGGTAATGTTATGAGGGAATGAAGTGGATTTGGTTAAAGCATAGAAGAAGATGAAGGGTCATGGAGAGACTCTTCATTTACCTCCTTAATAGGCTATAAAGAGGGGGTTTTGGGAGTTACCTCTTCTTCCCATTACTTTGTAATTTCTTCCTTCTCCTCCCCTCATCCTAGCCGAATACCCAAGGAAGGGTTCTCCCTTGGAAAAGCTCCACAAGAGGTCTCCTCCCCAAGATCTAAGGGGTCTTCCAAGGATACAAGGACAAGGGGGTTCAAGGGTCCAAAGATCTTACCATTTCCTTCTCTTTCAAGGTTCGAAAAATCAAGAAACCCAAGGTAATACTACCTCACCTGTGGTATAATAGTTCCTTATGATTTTCGTGATTTTTAGCATGATATATTGGTTAGTTTTGGATTTGATGTTGAAAGAAAAGAAAACCAAGAACCTTAGGCTTGTAGGTTTCGGCCACCATGATTTTAAGGTCTATAATTATGCTAAAAATCTTGATAATGTTATTTAATGTTCCCTTATGATGTTTAGAGGTTAAGTATAATTTTTGGGAATTTTTGGAGTACCCTAGGACACCCTAGGGTTTCGGCCAACATGAAAGAAACAAAATCAACACCCTAGAGACCCTATGGGTTTCGGCCACAATGTTTTAGGGTCCATAATGATGCTAAAAATCTTTATAATGTTATTTAATATTCCCTTATGATGTTTAGAGATTAAGGATAATTTTTGGGAATTTTTGGAGTACCCTAGGATACCCTAGGGTTTCGGCCAACAACAAGAACCCATGTGTAGGGTTGGGTTTAAAACCCCAAGTGTTTGTTTTATGTATTGTCATGATATAAGGGAGATGGAGGGTGTTTATGTGAATGTTTCACATGGCCTAGAGACCCTATAGGTTTCGGCCAAGTACCCTAATTGGGTGGAAAGTTAGGACTCATTTCAAGTAAGGGCCCCAAATGGCCCTATGGTAAGGTATGGTTGGTGTATAACAATTGATTTGGGGATTTTAATGGAAATTTTTCCATGCCCCATGGCCTTGAAGTTTCGGCCAAGAACAAGTTTAGGGTTAAAGGATTAGGGTTGGCCTTAAGTATGGAATCAAATGTTTCCTATGGCCTAGTATGTATGTATGGGATGTTGTTTGGGGAAGTTATGTGAAGCTTCATAAACCTATGGTTCCTTGGGGCTTTCGGCCAAGGGCCTAACCTAGGGTTAGGGTTGGGTTAAACCTCCAAAGATGCTTGTGTATGAGTTACCAGGATATATGTTTAAGCAAGATGGAAGAAGTTCTATGTTAACCAAACCCTTAGTTTGTATGTCATGAACTATATGTTAAGTCATAGATGTTTAGACATGTGCCATGATTTATGAATGATAGGTATGTATGCCATGTCTTATGAATGATATGCCATGTTTTATGAATAATATGCATGTATGCCATGTCTTATGAATGATACGTATGTATGTCATGTTTTATGAATAAGATGTATGTATGCCATGTCTTATGAATGAGGTTAAAGTACATGCCTTTAAGGCATAACGATGATGTTAAGTATGATGAATGAATGATGATGAATGACAAGTATTATGAATGAAAGATGATGCTTATGTCTTTAAGGCATAAATATGCTAAACGGCACGGTCGATGGTCGATGGTACGACGGTCGTGAGGACCGGTAAATGGGCTGGTAGACGGGCCGAGCCGTAACAAGTTATGCTATGTTAAAGATGCCATGAATGTCTTATGAATGATGAAGCATGTAAAGTATTTTACTTTATGAATGGGCTTGTACCGGACCGAAGTATGGGTCCAAGGGATGGGCACCTTAAGAACGCCCCGGTTCTGGACTACCGACTATGCTGTCCACGGTTCTGGCACTACCGAAGCTGTGCAACAGGGATGGGCACCTTAAGAATGCCTCGGTTCGGGGACTACCAACTATGCTGTCCTTACCCTAGTAGGTCGAGATTAGCTACCTCGTATTTACTTAGGGATGCACGCATATGATGAATGAATGTGGTACAAGACAGGGCCCAATGAATGTTATGATTATGTTAAAGTATTTAAAAGCATGTTTTTAATGATTAAGCATCCTTATATATATATACACAATTGCCACATGCATCCATTCATGTTATGCATTATGTTATGAAAAGTATGTTTATGAAAAGTATGTTTAGGAAAAATATGTTTATGCAAAGTATGTTCATGTTAATTTATAATGTCATGATTTAATTATGTTTATGCTAAGTTAGAATGCCATGATTTTATTTATGTTCACGTTAATTTATGATGCCATGATTTAATTATGTTTATGCTAAGTTAGAATGCCATGATTTTATTTATATTCATGATAGTTTAGGATGCCATGATTTAATTATATTTATGTTAATTAGAATGCCATGAGTTTATTTATGTTCATGATAGTTTAGGATGCCATGATTTAATTATATTTATGTTAATTAGAATGCCATGAGTTTATTTATGTTCATGATAATTTAGGATGCCATGATTTAATTATGTTTATGTTAATTAAAATGTCATGAGTTTATTTATGTTCATGATAGTTTAGGATGTCATGATTTAATTATGTTTATGCTAGGTTAGAATGCCATGATTTTATTTATGCTCATGTTAATTATGATGCCATGATTTAATTATGTTTATCCTAGGATAGAATGCTATGATTTTATTTATGTCCATGCTAAGTTATGTTGCCATGATTTAATTGTGGTTATGCTAAGTTCGGATGCCATGATTTTATTTAGGTTCATGTTAGGAATGTTTATGAGGTTATGTTATTATGTTTATGTCTATGCCAAGAATTATGCCATGCTCTGAATGTTTATGATGTTTATGTCTATGCCAAGTATTATGCCAAGTCACGAATATTTTTATGCTTATGTATATGCTATGCTATGAAAGTGACTAAGTTATGATCAAGTCATGTCAAAGGTATGCTAAGTGCTCATAAAGACTTATGTGCTGGGTAAAGCACTAAGTATGTTAATGTTTAAGATGCTCATGATTAAGTGATGAATGGTTTTAGTGAGTAGGAAAGAGTCTTACTAAGCCTGCGTGCTTACAGTCTTATTTTCCTTATACCGCAGATCACGCAAGGGGACCGTAAGGAAGCAGCAGGAGGGCCTTAAAGCATGTGTGTGATAGTGACTTGGCCAAGAGACCATATGTTTGCTTGTCTTATGATAGAACTTTACCTTTACTATTAAGTACTTGAATGTGACTCTATGACATGATGCTAAAGTATGACATGATGCTAAGTATGACATGATGCTAAAATGTGACATGATGCTAAGTATGATATGATGCTAAGTATAAAGTTAATATGTCAGGTTCCCATGTCATGATGCTAGGAATGGTAGTAAGTGCATGTAGGTGTAAGTTTAAATGTTTCCACTGCATTATGATGTCTACATGCCCTAAGTATGTTAACGTAACGCCGCTTTATGAAAAAAAAAAGTGGGTGTTACAGGTTGGTATCAGAGCAGTTACCATCTCACTACACACACATCAAGCCCTCTTCCTGCAGCTTCCAAGTAAGTACCTCTGTACATATCTTATGGTAATAAGATGTTCTATGGTTTTAGGATATGCAAGTATGAACGATAGTTATGATTAAAAGTACTTTAGGATATGTAATGACGAATGATATTTTATCTTCTTTTAGGAATTAAATGTTTAGAATAATATAGGGGTAGGAAAGAACTGATATTGACCATACCTATCTTTGGTGAAGAAAAACATGGCTAGAAGACAGAGTAACCGACTTAACGAGGCAGCCCCATCGCCTGATCTGATGCAATTGGTGACCCAACTCCAGCGTCAGGTCACCAAACAGCAGCAAACCATTAATACCCTGATGAATCAACAAGAAAATTTTACTACTCCCCCGGCGAACTAGACTACTGTACCTGTCACGCCTACGGTTACGCAAACCCCTCCGTCAGGCTCGACCACTGTAGCACGACAAGAGGCTTATCTGATCCAGTGGTTGAGGCTGAAACCGGAAAATTTCTCGGGTATCGGTGAACCGTGGGATGCGCAAGCATGGTTCAAAACCGTAGAGAGTACGATGGAGTTGCTGGACTGGCCGGAACATGAGAAGATTAAGTGTGCATCATTCTGCCTTTCTGGGGATGCCAGAATGTGGTGGGAAAGGGTCAAGGCCAAGAGACTGGTGAACCAGATGACGTGGTCAGACTTCGAAATCACACTGGGCTAGGCACCCGGGAGGTCCTGGGCGCCCAAGGTCTAAGCCAATGAGGTAATCGAAGCAAATCAGCCACGAAGCCAGCGGACCAAGTCAAGCTAGGCACCCAAGACGTCCCGGGCGCCCCAGTCAGCTCCAGAGGCCAAGTCGAAGGGGATAAGCGCTGACCGAGCTGCGGATTGAGTTTTCCACAGATGAAGGCACGTGTCAGGCGCCCCCAGCGAATCAGGTCCCCCCAGGAGCACTATAAAAGGGGCTCGACCCCAAGGCTTCAAGAACACAACTTTCCAAAGTGATTCTGATCATTCTGACCAACGACAATGCGCTAAAGATGAGGCTCTACGACCGGGAGGCTCAGGAGGAAGTACGTGGCACTTTGGAGGTCCAGATCGGCCGAGTTTCAACCCTTGTTTGTTCGGTTTGCTGTTATTATTCCGCATTCAATTTATTATCTTTTGATTGCACTTCTGCACTGTAAGACGGGTTTTCTCCGCCTCCGGAAATTCCGAAAAGGAGACCAATAGTGGACTCACGCCGAGTACATAGGCCTTGGACGTACTAACCCAGGGGGGTTGGGAACCAAGTAAATAAATCCCACGTGTCTGCTATGATTGTTTGTTTTATTCATTCTATTTTACTTTTCCGCTGCACTAACGCTCTGTTTAAGAACGAACCAACGAGGTTTTCTATGAAGTTTCCGCGAGAAGTTTTCGGTCGATATTCACCCCCCCTCTATCAACGGCACCGGTCCTACAAGTGGTATCAGAGTTAGACCACTCTTCACTGGACTAACCGCCGACGGAGCAACGACGCCAGGAGTTGAGGGGGAGCCCAGGGGTGAATCAGGTATATTTTATTTTGAAATGTCAATTTTTAAATTTCATGTTATATGCTTCAAGTGCCGGGAGAGAGGGCACTATAAAAATCAGTGCCCTACTCATAAGACTCGCTCGTCACCGGCAACAAAAGATGTACCAGCACCCGGAGTCTGGAGGAACAAAGATCACATCAAGTGTTTCAAGTGTGGAAAGTACGGACACTACAAGAATCAATGTTCGACAAAGGTACGCAAACTTTACATTCTGAAAACTTTTCAAATTCCTGCACTGTCAGATGTTAAATTAGGTAATTTTTCTGAAAGATTAAAGTTACTACATAGTAAAATTAATATTTTGCATGTCAAATTAAAAAATGCAGATATGACTAAAATATCAAAAATCAATTATTTAATCCAGAACATCAATTCAGTAATTTAAAAAATAAATTATCTTAATACTGATAATTTTAATTTTGATAAAATTAATTCTGATTCAGATAAATCCGAATTCAAACTTGAAAATCCTAAGGATAAATCCGAATTCAAACTTGAAAATCCTAAGGATAAATCTAAATTCAAACTTGAAAATCCTAAGGATAAATCCGAATTCAAATTTGAAAATCGTAAGGATAAATCTGAACTCAAATTTGAAAACCCCTTGGATAAATCTGAATTCAAATTTGAAAACCCCTTGGATAAATCTGAATTAAAATCTAAAAATCCTTTAGATAATTATGAATTCAAACTTGAAAATCCTTCGTATGAATCTGAACTTAAATTTAAAAATCTTAAGGATAATGAGGATAATTAGGATAATTCTGAGGATAATAAGGATAATTCTGAGGATAGTGGAGATGATGTCTCTTTAGATAATGATTTAATCATTCTCTTGGATAATCCTGAAAAATTGACTAGTGGCCCATTTTACTCCACCTACTTTGAGGATATTTAAAGATCTAATCTTGAGAAGGAGATGGAATTTTCTATGATTAAGGCCATAGTCAATAAAAATCACAAAGATTCAAATAAACCAGAATTATTGGAAAAACTTGAAAGGATAAACAGAGAAGAAATAGTGGATGAGTCAGAAATTATTCAAATAATGAAAATTATGAACATAAACCCACAACTATTAATTAATCATTTCAACCTTAATTAATTCAAATTCAAATTAATTTAATTAAATCTTAATTAAATCAAATACAAATCAAACTCAAATTAATTTAATTAAATCTTAATTAAATCAAATTCAAATTAATTCAATTAAATCTAAATTAAATCAAATTCAAATTAAAATACAAATTAATTTAATTAAATCAAATTAAAATTACAATTCAAATTAATTTAAGTAAATCTTAATTAAATCAAATTCAAATTCAAATTAATTCAATTAAATCTTAATTAAACCAAATTCAAATTAAAATTAAAATTAATTCAATTTAATCTTAATTAAATCAAATTCAAATTTATTAAATTAAATCTTAATTAAGCTATTTAATTAATTTAATTAAATCTTAATTAAATCAAATTCAAATTCAAATTAATTTAATTATATCTTAAATAAATCAAATACAAATTAAAATTCAAATTACTTCAATTAAATCTTAATTAAATCAAATGCAAATTCAAATTCAAATTAATTCTTAATTAAATCAAATTCAAATTAATTCAATTAAATCTTAATTAAATCAAATTCAAATTAATTCAATTAAATCTTAATTAAATCAAATTCAAATTAAAATTCAAATTAATTCAATTAAATCTTAATTAAATCAAATTTAAATTAAATTTCAATTTAATTCAATAAAAGGTTATTTAAATCAAATTCAAATTAAAATACAAATTAATTCAATTAAATCTTAATTAAATCAAATTCAAATTCAAATTCAATTAAATCAAATTCAAATTAAAATTAAAATTAATTAATTAAATCTTAATTAAATCAAATTCAAATTAATATTCAAATTAATTTAATTAAAACTTAATTAAATCAAATTCAAATTCAATTCAATTAAATCTTAATTAATTCAATTTCAAATTAATCTTAATTAAATTCAATTAAATCTTAATTAAATCAAATTCAAAAGAATTCAATTAAATCTTAATTCAAATTAATTCAATTAAATCTTAATTAAATCTTAATTCAAATTCAAATTAATTCTTAATTAATTTAATTAATTAACTCAATTCCAATTAATTTTTTAAACTCGAACCAAATAAAATTTTACCCAAACCGCAACAATTAATGAAATTAAATATGTCAAAGTGGGTTGACATATTTGCAGGTTCACACGACATGTATCAAATCGGGAATCTGATGCATCTTTAGAAACTTAATTAAATATTTTTGACTTGTTTGACTCATGCATAACTGTCATGCCATGCACTTGCTATTTCTTTTAAATATATGACATGTCATTCATATTTACATTTTATGCATGATTTAGAACGGTTATAGGAAAAAGAATAATTGAAACTTGATCAACCTAGTATTTGGTGGAGGTGAGATGATAGTATGTTAGGGAACCCTTCATGGTGGAACTAGTCGAAGCTACCGATCTAAGACCCAAACTAGTTAGACAAAATCTTTCAAGAAGTAACTTGAAGATGTATTTTCAGTAAAAGGCTTTATCAAGGAAAGGGTTGATGATCCAATAAGGCTACGACCAAAGAAGGCCTAGTGCCTCGCCAAGACCTAGAAGCCAATTATTGAAAATCAAATTCACTTCACTATTGCTAGATTTGAATCTAACACAAGTTTCAAATAAATCTTAGATTTAATAATAAATTAAAGAAAATAATTCAAGCATCTCACAATAAACCCACAAGGCAACCATGCTCGCTGTATTGAGACATCTAAAATGGGTGAGATGTTAAGGACTAATAAATTGAAAATATTTTTTCAAAACTGTTTTTCAAAATTGCTAGAATATGTTTCTAAAAATATATTTTCAAAATAGTGCTTCAACATAATAATGTTTTTATGGAATTCATGCTTGTCTGATTGAATATATATTATATGTTTTCAAAAATTATATCCTTTTAAAAAATTGTTTGACTCACTCAATTAGACACAAGCCTCTTAGGACAACACTAAAGTTCCTTAAGACACTTGGATAGAGTCAAACGGTATCGGGTACAGGGGGAGTGTTTTCATTCTTTTGAAATAATTTTCGAAAACTGCACCTTAAACATTACTATCATTTGAAAATACTTTTCAAAGACTATACTTTAAATCATTATCACTTGTGTTTCTGAAAAAGACTTATGCTCTAAAAATTATATTTTCAAAAATTACCTGTTGCTTTGACTTTGATAAACCCTAAAGACACAGAGGAAGGCCCACTTCATGATCTACAAGGGGGAGTCTGAGTCAAACTTCTGAAAAGATTTTTTTGTTTTGAAATTATTAAATAATTCCTTTGATCTGAACTAAACCCTAAAGACTTAGAGGAAGAGTACTTGTGGTCAACAAGCTTCCCAGGACTAGGTCAAGTTTATGGGAAGGTCAAATTAAGAGAATTGTTAAATATTTCAAGGTGATATGTTTTTATTCACGGTATTTTCAAATCATTCTGAAAACATAAGTAATTTCCCTTCAAATACTATCATTTTAATAATTTTTCTCTAAAAATATTATTTTCAAAAATTTATCTTGTTTTAATCAAAGTGAAATAATATTTTTCTTGAGTTTGGAAAATTTTTCAGGACACTTAGGAAAATGTCCTTATAGCTAACAAGGTTTCCTAGGATTGTGTCTGACTGAAAGATAGACCAAGTCAAGTAAAATATTGTGTTTTAAAAATAAAGATTTCTCAAAAGTACTTGAAATTTTTTTAAAAAAATGTACATGCACATATTTTCAAAACACTATCATTTTGTGGCTTATCAAAATTATGTTTTAGTACTTACTTGAATTTGGAGAATTTTCCAGAATACTTAGGAAAATATCCTTGTAGTCAACAAGGTTTCCTAGGATTGTGTCAGACTAGAAAAGAAACCAAATCAAGTAAAACATTATGTTTTAAAAATCATATTTTTCAAAAAAAATACTTATACTTCTCATAATATTTTTCAAAGTACTTATATTTTTCAAATTCATAATATTTTTCAAAGTACTGATATTTTTCAAAAATTACATATTTTTCAAAAGTACTTGCATTTTCAAAATATCATAATATTTTTCAAAGTACTTGTACTTTTTAAAGCTCATAGTATTCTTTCAAAGTTATGCATTTTCCAAAAGTACTGGTTTTTCTCAAAAAAAGTGCAATATATCTTTCAAAATACAAAGCTTTCTCAAAATGCACTAGTGAAAATCCTTTTATGAGTAAATTTTTTTATGAAAGTCGTTCTAAAACAATATTTTTTAAAGTGAGAAGTTTTTTGTGACAAAATAGAAATTCTTTTTGGGTACAATTTAATTACTTAGTTTCATACTATGCTTTCAAAAATTACACTAAGTATTTTCAAAAAGAACCAAAGGTTTCCATTGTTGGTGCAAGTATTTTTGGGTTTTTTGATGTATGACAAAGGGGGAGAGATGCGCCTTAAGTTAGAAATAATTTTTTTTCTTTTCTCTTTCCAAAGGTTCAAAAAATCAAAATGCTTTTCAAAATGGGGGAGAGTGAAAGTTAGAAATTTTTCCTATTTTTCCCTAAAGGATCAAAAATGAATTTTCAAAACATAGATCAATTTTTTCATTTGATCCCAAGAGTTAAGGTTTAGCCCTTTCAACCAATCTAACTTAAGATATTGTCAAACATAAAAAGGGGGAGATTGTCGGTAGAAGTTGCATCAGTAATGCCCTCCTCTAAATATTTTAATGTTTGACAATATGCTTAAGTCAGTGATACATTAAACAAGAGAAGGGGAGTTAAGAGAGAAGTAACAAAATGGACCAAAGTCCTAGTAAATCTAGGCAATAAGTCCTGGTTCGAAGAATTGGGCACTAAGTCCTGATCATGGATTGGGCACTAAGTCCTGGCAAAGGGCTAGGCACCGAAGACCTGCTCGGAAGGTGGCCACTAAGTCCTGGTCAAGGACTGGGCAAAAAGACCTGGCCGAGGGTTGGACACCGAAGACCTGGTTCAAGGAATTGGGCACGAAGACCTGGCCGAGGGTTGGACACCGAAGTCCTAGACTTAGGGTTTGGGCACGAAGTCTTGGTCCGAGGGACTGAGCAACTTAGCTGAGTGATTACTAAGGACAGAAGTAGAGATGGATCAGGGTTCGGACGTCTCAAGTGTAACGACCCGGAAAATTCTCTTAATATTTTCTTAAAATATTAAGCATGTCTAGATAATTTTCTGAGGAACCTAGAAATATTAATGCGAAATTTGGCCTAGAAAATCCATGTTTTCTCATTTAAATTGGGAAAAAGGGCACTAATGGGCCTTATATGGGCTTTTTAGTACCAAAATTATTGGTGGATTTTAGGTGAAAATTAATATAAATATAAAGGGATTCTAATGGGAAATATTAACATAATTATGGAGGAATTTTTAGAGGATTTTCGGAATTTTAGGGAAAATAAAAAGAAAAATAAAATAAAAAAATAAGGTGCATGGACCAAGGATTGAACCTTGGACCCCTTGTACAACCATGTATGCTTTAACCAACTCATCTAGTGAGGTAATGTTATGAGGGAATGAAGTGGATATTGGTTAAAGCATAGAAGAAGATGAAGGGTCATGGAGAGACTCTTCATTTACCTCCTTAATAGGCTATAAAGAGGGGATTTTGGGAGTTACCTCTTCTTCCCATTACTTTGTAATTTCTTCCTTCTCCTCCCCTCATCCTAGCCGAATACCCAAGGAAGGGTTCTCCCTTGGAAAAGCTCCACAAGAGGTCTCCTCCCCAAGATCTAAGGGGTCTTCCAAGGATACAAGGACAAGGGGGTTCAAGGGTCCAAAGATCTTACCATTTCCTTCTCTTTCAAAGTTTGAAAAATCAAGAAACCCAAGGTAAGACTCCCTCACCTGTGGTATAATAGTTCCTTATGATTTTCATGATTTTTAGCATGATATATTGGTTAGTTTTGGATTTGATGTTGAAAGAAAAGAAAACCAAGAACCTTAGGCTTGTAGGTTTCGGCCACCATGATTTTAAAGTCTATAATTATGATAAAAATCTTGATAATGCTGTTTAATTTTCCCTTATGATGTTTAGAGGTTAAGTATAATTTTTGGGAATTTTTGGAGCACCCTAGGACACCCTAGGGTTTCGGCCAACATGAAAGAAACAAAATCAACACCCTAGAGACCCTATGGGTTTCGGCCACAATGTTTTAGAGTCCATAATGATGCTAAAAATCTTTATAATGTTATTTAATGTTCCCTTATGATGTTTAGAGATTAAGGATAATTTTTGGGAATTTTTGGAGTACCCTAGGATACCCTAGGGTTTCGGCCAACAACAAGAACCCATGTGTAGGGTTGGGTTTAAAACCCCAAGTGTTTGTTTTATGTATTGTCATGATATAAGGGAGATGGAGGGTGTTTATGTGAATGTTTCACATGGCCTAGAGACCCTATAGGTTTCGGCCATGTACCCTAATAGGGTGGAAAGTTAGGACTCATTTCAAGTAAGGGCCCCAAATGGCCCTATGGTAAGGTATGGTTGGTGTATAACAATTGATTTGGGGATTTTAATGGAAATTTTTCCATGCCCCATGGCCTTGAAGTTTCGGCCAAGAGCAAGTTTAGGGTTAAAGGATTAGGGTTGGCCTTAAGTATGGAATCAAATGTTTCCTATGGCCTAGTATGTATGTATGGGATGTTGTTTGGGGAAGTTATGTGAAGCTTCATGAACCTATGGTTCCTTGGGGCTTTCGGCCAAGGGCCTAACCTAGGGTTAGGGTTGGGTTAAACCTCCAAAGATGCTTGTGTATGAGTTACCAAAATATATGTTAAAGCAAGATGGAAGAAGTTCTATGTTAACCAAACCCTTAGTTTGTATGTCATGAACTATATGTTAAGTCATAGATGTTTAGACATGTGCCATGATTTATGAATGATAGGTATGTATGCCATGTCTTATGAATAATATGCATGTATGCCATGTCTTATCAATGATACGTATGTATGCCATGTTTTATGAATAAGATGTATGTATGTCATGTCTTATGAATGAGGTTAAAGTACATGCCTTTAAGGCATAACGATGATGTTAAGTATGATGAATGAATGATGATGAATGACAAGTATGATGAATGAAAGATGATGCTTATGTCTTTAAGGCATAAATATGCCAAACGGCATGGTCGATGGTCGACGGTACGACGGTCGTGAGGACCGGTAAATGGGCCGGTAGACGGGCCGAGCCGTAACAAGTTATGCTATGTTAAAGATGCCATGAATGTCTTATGAATGATGAAGCATGTAAAGTATTTTACTTTATGAATGGGCTTGTACCGGACCGAAGTATGGGTCCAAGGGATGGGCACCTTAAGAAAGCCCCGGTTCTGGACTACCGACTATGCTGTCCACGGTTCTGGCACTACCGAAGCTGTGCAACAGGGATGGGCACCTTAAGAATGCCTCGGTTCGGGGACTACCGACTATGCTGTCCTTATCCTAGTAGGTCGAGATTAGCTACCTCGTATTTACTTAGGGATGCACGCATATGATGAATGAATGTGGTACAAGCCAGGGCCCAATGAATGTTATGATTATGTTAAAGTATTTAAAAGCATGTTTTTATAGATTAAGCATCCTTATATATATATACACAATTGCCACATGCATCCATTCATGTTATGCATTATGTTATGAAAAGTATGTTTATGAAAAGTATGTTTAGGAAAAATATGTTTATGCAAAGTATGTTCATGTTAATTTATGATGTCATGATTTAATTATGTTTATGCTAAGTTAGAATGACATGATTTTATTTATATTCACGTTAATTTATGATGCCATGATTTAATTATGTTTATGCTAAGTTAGAATGCCATGATTTTATTTATATTCATGATAGTTTAGGATGCCATGATTTAATTATATTTATGTTAATTAGAATGCCATGAGTTTATTTATGTTCATGATATTTAGGATACCATGATTTAATTATATTTATGTTAATTAGAATGTCATGAGTTTATTTATGTTCATGATAGTTTAGGATGCCATGATTTAATTATGTTTATGTTAATTAGAATGCCATGAGTTTATTTATGTTCATGATAGTTTAGGATGCTATGATTTAATTATGTTTATGCTAGGTTAGAATGCCATGATTTTATTTATGCTCATGTTAATTATGATGTCATGATTTAATTATGTTTATACTAGGATAGAATGCTATGATTTTATTTATGTCCATGCTATGTTATGTTGCCATGATTTAATTGTGGTTATGCTAAGTTCGGATGCCATGATTTTATTTAGGTTCATGTTAGGAATGTTTATGAGGTTATGTTATTATGTTTATGTCTATGCCAAGAATTATGCCATGCTCTGAATGTTTATGATGTTTATGTTTATGCCAAGTATTATGCCAAGTCACAAATGTTTTTATGCTTATATATATGCTATGCTATGAAAGTGACTAAGTTATGATCAAGTCATGTCAAAGGTATGCTAAGTGCTCATAAAGACTTATGTGCTAGGTAATGCACTAAGTATGTTAATGTTTAAGATGCTCATGATTAAGTGATGAATGGTTTTAGTGAGTAGGAAAGAGTCTTACTAAGGCTGTGTGCTTACAGTCTTATTTTCCTTATACCGCAGATCACGCAAGGGGACCATAAGGAAGCAGCGGGAGGGCCTTAAAGCATGTGTGTGATAGTGACTTGGCCAAGAGACCAAATGTTTGCTTGTCTTATGATAGAACTTTACCTTTACTATTAAGTACTTGAATGTGACTCTATGACATGATGCTAAAGTATGACATGATGCTAAGTATGACATGATGCTAAAATGTGGCATGATGCTAAGTATGATTTGATGCTAAGTATAAAGTTAATATGCCAAGTTCCCATGTCATGATGCTAGGAATGGAAGTAAGTGCATGTAGGTGTAAGTTTAAAGGTTTCCGCTGCATTATGATGTCTACATGCCCTAAGTATGTTAACGTAATGTCGCTTTATGAAAAAAAAGCGGGCGTTACATATACATTCTTGTGTATTTGATTGAGATCTTGAACTCATTTACTGAATGCCCGCAATATAATTCACAGTATGAGAAAATTTGTGGTGAATTCACAACTAGTGATTATCTCTACATGTGCAATTGTGAAGTATTGAAATTGTCCCTAGTCGATGAATTGATAAATACGAACACTATCAATTCTGTTGAGACTAGCATGGGTTATTCTCTAATCACCTAATTCTCACTGGCTGGTGACATTGGGATGTCCGGAGATAAACATGAATGCTAGTTAAGGGAACTAGTTCATTGGAGTGACTGGCTATAAAACTTCATATGGTAATCTACATATAGATATGTCAATGAAGTTCTTATTGCAGCTTAAGTGCGATGTTCCTTTGACTTGCGGTGTTCAAGTCATCTTGGTCATGGAGACTTATACTTTGACATCTTAAGCAAGCATCTATAAGGAGGTGTGGACCCAGGATGGTTGGGTATAAGCCGAAGTGCCCGAAGATGTTTGAACAGCCTACAAAGGATTCACCACTCCTTGCGAGGAGATGTATACCCAAGGCCTATCGTCGGATTGTTACTCGAAGCCTCTGGCCAGAGCATCACATGTTGTAGCGCCCCGCCTTCTCTACCTTTGACGGACTGTTACTTTGTCTACTTCTTGACTTTAATGCACGACTAAAATGCGGAACTTTTTTTTTAGTATTCAAATCTATCTAAGAATGATATTCTAACTTTAATAGTCATGCATGATACAATGACACACTTCCTTTCTCTAAAATTCGTAAAGAAAATACTTATTGGAATATGAATGCAACTTTTCTAAGCATATTTAAAGCAATAAAACTTAATTCAAAAGGAGACTAACAACATCTTGGCACATGCATCAAATAGCTCCATCAAAGTATCGATATTCAAAACTACTCACGCTCATACTCATCCAATGCAATCATAAGGATATGTATACTAAATAGAATGACATGGAATCTTTACTCATGGTTTTAAGACATGCAAATATCTAAACTCCACTTATCAGATTCTATAACATTTCTAGAACTTCATAGAATGTAAATATTACTTTTCTACCGAATTTACAAGCATTTTAAGCACAATTAGGACTTAGTCCAAAAGGGAATAATAAGCTCAAGAATAAGTCTAAAATTCAATGTATCAACATGCTAAACTACTCATGCCCTTGCTCATCTAGTGCATTCACAAAAGTATGCATACTAATTGAAATGACATGGAATCTTCATTCTACAAAATTGAGCATGTAAAACTATCCGAAGCATAATGTTTAATAAACTCTATAACACAATAACTTGGAATTTGGAAACCTTAAACATTGCATTTCAAATAAGCTAAACTGTCTCGTCCCAAGGACCTTTCCAAGGTCAGCCACCACACACACGTCACTCAGCACCGCCTCGTCGCCTTCCTTCAGAATAGCTTGCCTTTACCTTTACCTGCAGCAAGAGGAAATGCAACTAGTAAGCATAAAACTTAGCAAGTACTATCTAGCTCACAAAAATCTCGAAATGTGCAAGCATGCTTTTTAAACAATGTGAAATCACATGAGATACTTTTATGCTTAAAAGAAACACTAAAACATGTATAACTCAAAACATGCATGCTCAAGCATTAATAAGTCTTAACTCACTTTTTCTTGGCTTAACGTGAAACTTTAGCAATTCTTTAACTTTAAATCTTTCTTTAACTTTTAGAAAATTTTCTTAACTTTAGAAAAACTTTACTAAAGCATATACTTGAAAATAATAACTCACTTGGATCCACTTAAGACGTAAGTACCATCTTATGCGTGTTCCCTAAAAGGTTGGGGTAGCGAGCCGCCAATCCTAATAGAGCAGACCTTGGTCTACCAGGGCCAAGACCTTAGAATTGGACACCTGGATTTCTTTAACGACGCCCTTGGACGCCGGGTACTGGCCTTAGAAAATAAAATAACTTTTCTCTCTTTTCTTTCTTATCTTTAGATGCCTTGGCATTTTATCGAACACCTTGTGTGCCCAAATCCCTAAGTCTTGACTTTTGGGGATTTCGTAAGGCCTTGGCCTTCTCTTTTCTTTTTCTTTATCTTTCTTTTCTTTTCTTATAGATTTCTTAGACCCTAAACTCACATAGGGTACTCTATCAAATATATATAAGCATATAATGAACTAAGATCACATGCAAAATCTTAAACTAAATGTAAATATCTCTTTTAAAACTTTTAAGGGAAAATTCTTGCGGAAAACCGCCTCTTACTGCAGGTGAGCAGTACTTACCTTGATTTCTTGGACTTACAACCGAAATTAGACGACTAGGGCTCGGGTGAAACTTGAGATCTCTACGAACCGTCCGCGCCTACGTGTTCTTCTCGTCGAGACGAACGAAACGCTCCGATCCCCTTGAGATTCCCTTAGCCAACGCCCCTTAGGAGAGGAGAGGAGGAAAGAAGACCTAGGTTCCCTTTTGTTTTCTCAGCCCCTCCCTCGCCCCCTTCTCGCACGCAGCCGACAAAATCTTCCTCCAAGGGTTTCACGCGACTTAAGCGGGGTTTAAATACCTTTTCATGAAAAACTTAACTACTCTATAAAATTATTTCTCTCCACCTTTTGTTGTGCTTGATATCCTAGCCCAGCCGGTCACTCGCGTGCCCTTAAGGGCTTGCCCCTTCCTGTGGTCGCGAGTTCGAACCCCCTGTTGCCCTTTAAAGTTTTTCTTTTAAAAAAAATACTAAACGGACTCAGAAAATTCCATAAAAATATTCTAAAAATTCCTAAAAATATCTAGAATATTTCTAAAACATTTTTAAATAGTTCTAAGGACTTTAAGAACTTCAATATGGAAATTTCGGGGCGTTACACATGTTCAGAGTATGAATCTCTCAGAAACATGAGAGTAATTAGAATCCGTTGGCCGAGAAAGACACTACTTGGGCTAGGTGTGACGTAGTCAGCCTAGTGGGGACTGATACACATAGACCGTGTCCTGAACCAAGTGGGTATAAGATGGTGAAGGGAATGGGGCATGATCCATTATAGCTGCTGAAGGGTTTCAGAATAGTTTCTGAGGTCAACCGTTGATCTTTCGATTAATTGGGGATCATGATGTACTACTAGGTGCCACTCATGATCGTTCTATAATTGGTTAATTATAGACGACCAACATAAATCGAAAGCCTATTTAGTCACACGCACTACGAGTAGTCCGAGGGATTTAAAACGAGTTGAAAATTGGATTTTCCAATCAAGAGAGATAAGTTGAATCTGAATTTTTCAGAGACGCATCGGAAGCATGAAATGGCTAAGTCTTTTGAAGACTTATTGAACGAATTAAATGAGTTAAATTCGTGAGATCGTGGCTTGGATTTTGCCGGCCAAAGAGGGTCCCTACCCTCTTTGTTTGGCCGGCCACAATAAGAGGGAAGAACCAAATTGTTTGGTTCAAAATTATAAAATAAACCGCGCGTGGTTTGTCTTTAAAATTTTGTATAAAGAAATTTGTATAAAGAAATTTATATAAAGAAATTTATATAAAAAGATTTATTTATCATGGAAATTATAATAAACCTTGGAATGGTTTATTTTATTTTATAAAATCAATAATGGATTGATTTACCATGATAAAGAAATTTATATAAAGAAATTTATATAAAGAAATTTCTTTCCATAATAAAAGGGGAGATATGGTTGTTTTTATTATAAACAAAGTTATAATAAAAACTTGGCATAACGGAATAATTCATAGAAAAATTTATAAGATAAATTTCTTATGAAAATTTATTCCGTTTAAAGGAGACTTGGTGATTAAGAGGCTACTATATATAGGTACCAAGGCAAGACTTGGAGATCAATCCAAGAGATCAAGGATTCTTGCCTAGCCTCTCTTCCTCTCCTTCTCTCCCTCTCCCTCCTCTAGTGGTGCCGGCTCTAGAGACCCTCCCTTTGGTTGCCGTGAGCTTCCTCCACCAAGAAGCTATCGAAGAAGAAGAAGAAGCAGGCGCAACTCCTTCCTTCCTCCCGGAATCTTGATTCCGTTCTTCATTTGGTGGTTAGTTTTCCATCTCTCTCTTGGTATTCTTGTGGTGCCTTTGGAGAATCTAGTAGTTCTTGTCGGCACGAAACTCGTGGCTTTGCGAAGTCATCCTGAAGAAAACTCGGTGTGGACGCGAATAGAGGTGGAGCTTCCAAGGGACGCTACGGTTGGATCTCGTCCCTTTCTACGAGTTACGCGAGGTATTAAGTAAATTAGTTTACTTTCTGCAAAATTTTAAATGTATGATCATGTCTCCACAACATAAGATTGCATGCTAGATACGTGGTTAAAATAATTTGAGAAATTATTTATGCTAAACCTTCCGCTGCACGTAATTAAATTTTAAAATTACGAACCCGTATCCATGTCAACATGCACCCGGTCCCAACAGTATCCCCTACCACGGATTAAGGGTTGTTTGATCAACTTAAGAATACATCTGTTTCCTCGAAGATTGATCTACGATCCAGTTATCATCGGCTCAGAGTCAGGGATTCAGATATTTAGAAAATTGCCTTATATAGTCGTTATAGGCAATACAAGTTCTTGGTAATGCCATTTGGGATTGCCAATGTTCCAACGGTTTTCATGGATCTGACGAACAAAGTATTCCTAGATTATCTGGATTAGTTCATTATAGTATTCATCGACAATATTTTGATATATTCTCGTTCTGAGGGGGAACATGCACACTACCTTTGCATCATTCTAGAGACGCTCAGACGTGACCATTTGTAGGTGAAGTTCAGCAATTGTGAATTCTGGCTTCCTTCAGTGGGTTTCCTTAGTCATATTGTATCTAGCAGAGGTATTTTAATGTACCTATGAAAGATAGAGGTTGTTGCCAATTGGGAGCAGTCGAAATCAGTGCATAAAGTACGTAGCTTCCTAGGTTTGGCTGGATATTACTGATGATTTGTTAAGGGTTTCTCCAGCATGGCCACACCATTGACACATTTGACTAGGAAGGGCGTGAAATTTGCTTAGTTAGAGGCTTATGAGGCTATTTTCCAGGAGCTCAAGCAGCGATTGGTATTGACACATGTTCTGGTGGTATCTTTGAGTGAGGATGGATTTGTATTTTTCGCTGACACATTTTATCAGGATTTGGGTGCAGTTCTGATGTAATATGGGTAAAAAGTTTCCTATGCTTCTCAACAGCTGAAAGAGTATGAGAAGAACTATCTGATTCATGATTTAGAGTTAGCCATCATTATTTTTGCATTAAGATATGGTGACATCATCTGTATGGCATCACGTGTGATATATTTATGGATCATAAAAGCCTCAAATATTTATTTATTCAGAAGGAGTTGAATCTTCAAAAGAGAAGATAGATGGAGTTCCTGAAAGTCTATGACTGCACCATTAGCTGCCACCCAAGAAAGGCTAATGTGGTAGCAAATGCACTAAGTAGGAAATCCTAGGGAGTTCTGGCTTGTCACCAAGTTATGGTCACCAATTTGGTGTAGAGCTTCTCAGAGTTAGGATTAGAGGAGTAGGGACAGATAGAGAGACGCTTGTCAATGAATATGGTTGCTCAATCACCGATTATGATGCAGATCAAGGAGGCTCAAGCCAGCGATCAACACCTATAGTTCCTTTGCAGTCGAGTAGCCTCAGAGCAGTAGACTAAATTTTCTAATGATGATGAGGGTATTCTCTACTTCTGAGAGAGGTTGTGTGTTCCTAAGTTACACCCAGTTCTAGAGGATTTACTACAGGAAACACATCGATCGAGGTTTGTGATCCATCTGGTGGTATGCATATGTATAGAGATCTGGGATGCATCTACTAGTGGAATGGCATGAAGAAAGATATTGCGGATTTCATAGTTAGCTAGATGTATTGTGTGTCAGTAGGTGAAGGCTGAACATCTGAGTCTAACTCTAGAAGATCTCAATTCCCAATGGAAATAGGAGCATATTGTTAGATCGTGAAAAGCCGATAGAGGGGGGGTGAATATCGAAAATCGCTCTTTTTCGGAAAACTAAGAGTAAGTGCATAGCGGAAATAAAAATACGAGACACAGCACAAAGACACAGTGATTTTTACTTGGTTCGGAGCCTGTGTCGACTCCTACTCCAAGGCCCACGGTCGTTGACCGTTTACTTTGGGCAATTCTATATTCGCGCAAAGAGGTTACAATAATTTCAATTACAAAGAGAGTGCAATAAAATAATAATAAAATATTAAGCTCTTCGTTACCGACGTCCGGAGTGTGTCGATTCTTTTTCGGGGCAGCGGGACGTCGTCGGCTCGAGGTGAGGCGTTTCTGGAGCAAGGCACGAGCGTACAAGAGCGTGGAAGCTTTGGAGCGAAGTTGATTTGAAGCTTGGGGTCGAGGGGTGCTATTTATAGCCCCTAGGGCGCCCTGGACGTCGGGGGCGCCCTGCCAAGTGTCATCCGATCCGCAGTTTGTTCGGTCAAGTTTTATCCCACCTAAATAGGGATGAAGTTTGACCTCTGGGGCGCCCTGGTCGCTGAGGGCGCCCTGGTTGACCCGGTCTTCTCGGCTGGATAGATTTGATCGGCCTCGCTGGCGTAGGCGCGAAGCGCCTTGGCTCCTGAGGGGGCGCGCCCTGGCTGCTGAGGGCGCCCTGGATGCAGAGGGCGCCCCGGCCAGTGGTTAGCCAAACTCCTTTTTGCCTTACTTGTTTCTTGTTCACCGTGGAGGCGCCCTAGACACTCAGGGCGCCCTACTCAGCTGCTGGCTCACTCCTTTGAGGCTCTCTGAGCTGCAGACACACGTTCCTTTGGTCCTGCATCCAGGGTTAGTCTGAAAACAAGATAAAGCATTAATTTATACAGCCTTAGCTGTCTTGGTTCTGACTTTGGTCTCCAAAATGGAGCCCTAGGTCGAACCAACGCCTACTGTTCCCTCGACAGGGAACGCGTCCTCACCTACTCCTCTCGGGAGAATTTACCTGTTGCCAACCGCTCCTTTGGTTGGACTTTTGCCTGACGGTCCTTTGTCAGGGCTTGGATGCCGAGCTACCCTTCGCCCGGTGCCTAGCAGTCCTTCGCTAGGTCTTCAGTCCCAGACTGTCCTTCGCCTGGTGCCTAGTAGTCCTTCGCTAGGGCTTTTAACTCTAGCATTCCTTCGCCAGTGCCTAGCGGTCCTTTGCTAGGGCTTTCACTGCACACTTGATTAACTTGTTAGAAAACAAGAAGGACTTAACTTTTGATCTATGTTGCCATTATCAAAACACAGGTTTGACTTAGGTGCATTCTGCACCAACAATCTCCCCCTTTTTGATTTATGGCAACCCTAGTTCAAAAAGTTAAGTTTAAGCAAGACATGAAAAAGTTTTAACTTTTGTTCCCTCCCCCTGGAAGGAATCTCCCCCTATGTTTTTCAAAAATTTGTGGGGTTTTAAACACTTTACTTGTACTTAAGTTTTTAGGTAACTTAAAAATTCATAGTAGAGCATAATTTGAGTTTAAAGTCTTAAGTTTTACAGTACTCAAAATGTTAGCTTAAATACTCTGTAGTATATAACAAACTTAAGTACTTAGTAGGTTTTGAAACACTTTAGTACTCAACAAATTTAAAAAACTTTAGCTTTAGAGTAAAGACAAGCTTAAGTAGAAACCTTTTGAAAGGCTAGAGTACTTTGCAAAATTTGAAAGCTTGAAAAATTTTGAAGCTAGAGTACTTTGTAAAATTTGAAGGTTTTTTTTTAAAAAATTTGTTGCAAAATTTGAAAGCTTGAAAAATTTTGAAGCTAGAGTACTTTGCAAAATTTGAAGGCTTTTTTTAAAAAATTTTGAAGCTAGAGTACTTTGCAAAATTTGAAGGCTTTTTTTTTAAAAAAAAATTTGAAGCTAGAGTACTTTGCAAAATTTGAAGGCTTTAAGTAAAAGTTTCGAAAAGCTTAAGTAATTTTGAAAGTAGAAGTTTTGAAAGCTTAAGTATCTTTCAGAAAGACTTTTTGAATAAAGGATAGAGTTAAGAAAATTTTGAAAAGAAACTTTTACTCTCTCCTTTCCTATCTCTCCCCCTTTGCCATATATCAAAACAATTAAATACAGCATTAATAAGGAAATAAGTAAAATTTTGCTGTACTGAATCAATCCATACTTAAATTTATACTAAATCAATTCTCTCTGTAGGGGCCTGTCTAACCCAATTAGCTACTTACTAACTGTTATAAACAGTAGTTTTTGCTAGGGTTAGTCAAGTTAAGTGTTTTTGTTCAAGTTAGATTTTCTAAACTTGACACTTAACTTGATTGCTGTATAAGTTGTATTTAGTGCCCCAATTACTGCAGATGCACTGACTTAAAGCATCTTGAATTGAGGCAAAGACCTAAGCATCTCAACCCTTTCTAGGTTATCAATCATAAGTACCCTAAGGTGCTTGTGAGATGCTGGCTTCTAAATCTATAGGTGCATGCAGTTCTAGGGTTAAAGCCTAGGCTAAGTCCATTTTCGAAAAATCCCTAGTTTTGAAGGGGGTAGTTTTAAAATAAATATAAAACTAAGTCGAGAAGATTTTAGAATTGATTTTTGAAAAAAACTAAGTTGAAAATGAAAACTGGTTTTGAAATTTAAATAAAACAGTTTTTCAAAATTCTAATTTTAGAAAACTTATTTTTGAAATCAAGTAGAGTAAAACAATTGAGTTAAACTATTCTACTGAACACAATCCTGACTAATTAACAAGAAACTAATAATCATAAACTAGTCATCATAAAATAAAAGCAGGTACTTTAGGTTTAACATAGTCAACAGTCAAGCACAAGTCAACCCTACTGAGTAGGAGGAGTCAAATAGATACAATGCCAAGTGAATCTAAGATGAAGGACCGGGGTGATCAGATGGACCCGGCTGCCACGCATCGAATCGTGCCATCATCTGTAAGAATCGTGCATCAGCTACTTCTCTATCAGCTCGGCGAGCGTCCATCTGCTCTATGTGAGAGGCCTCGACCTCCTCTCGGAGACTCTGTATCTGTGTCTCCATACGGGTCACTCTCTCGTAGAGTGTCAGTGGAGCGGGCTCGTCTATATGGGCTCGGGCTTCTGCTGCTACATCTGCGACGTCGTACTCGACCTCCTCGTCCGAATCGATCTGATGAGCTGCTCTCCGACGTCTCCAGGATAGAACCCCGGTACCGGACACCTCTATACCTGCTAGGGCGAAGTTTCTATAGCCTATTTCATCGTAGTCGGTCAGATCGGCCATTTCTCCCTCGGTAATGTTCCTACCATGGTAATGTAGTAGGGACGTGATAACGTGGCAGTAGGGTGTGCGTACCCGCCCTTGCGTGTTCACACTGGATGCGTGTAGGATAGTGTGAAACATATGAAGTCCTATATCAATATCTAGCTGGTGAATCAGGGCGTATAAGAGAAAGGTATGGAATGGTCGCATAGTGGTGACGTCCCTGGTGGATAAGGGCAGAATGCATCGGACTAAGACCCTGTATAGGGCGTAGTCCTGAACCTCTAAGTCGACTGACTGGAATCGTCTGGCCACTGGTTGCCTAAAGAAGTATGCGTGTAATGTATCTAAGGTGATGTGAGAATAGGGAGCATCAAAGGGAGGCTCCCTAGGAGGATAACAACAGAAGATGGACTGCGAGGGTCGTAGTCCTAAAAATCGGTTCAGTAATGTTGGTGTGATGGTTAAGGGAGTACCTTGAACCATGGTGGAGAACATGAGATTATCCTGTCTAATGATATTATTGTAAAATTCTGCACATAAGGAAGTATTGATTGGGTGAGTGCAGAATACGAGATTGTCCAGTTGGTAGTGGTTTATGACGTTCATAGCTAGGGGACAGGATTGGGTGAAGAATAGCCTATTCAAGTAACTCGTTTTGATAGGTTTATAGGTGGTACGAGCGAACTTGTTACATAATTCTAAATTGGGAAACCTAGGATCAGGACTAGGTTGAGTACCGGGTTCTGCCTGATTAGGTCGGCGTCTTCTAAGAGAAAGAATGTATACTTAAAGAAAGTGTGCATTTATTGAAAAATTGAAAAGAAATTAACAAAAACAATAAATTATACCGATTTGCTCAGGGAGGCATTGTTGAGGGCTTGAGAGCTTGAGAGGGTTGCAAGATCTCTTGGAAGGTAGAAGGTTGAGGAGGAGAAGTGTTTTGGGTGTGAAGAGTAGAAGGGGAAGGGAGCCCCTTTTTATAGACAGTCTCGGGCGCCCTGCCTCGGGAGGGCGCCCTAACTGGCGAGGGCGCCCTGTATGACCAGGGCGCCTTGACCAGGCTGCAGCTGCCTTTTTGACAGCTTTTGACCACTGAAGGACACTGGAATGGGCACCTTTCCGGACGAGGGCGCCTTTATCAGGTCTGTAGTTCTGTTTGTGCAGCTTTCTGCCGTTGAACGACTGTGGGAGGGTGCCCTGCATGACAAGGGCGCCCTAAACAGGGCTGCAGCTGCCTTTTGGCAGCTTTTGACCAGCCTTGAGGCGCCCACACCGGTTTGGGCGCCCTAGGGACTAGCTTTTGACTCAAATGAAGTGCATTTGACTAGATTTGACCTGGTTTGACTACATTGACCGTAGTTTGACTATGTTGACCATGGTTTGACTATGTTGACCGTGTTTTGAACTTGTTGACCATGGTTTGACATATAGAATTTCACTGCAACACAGGTATTAAGGGAATCATCTTAATCTTAATTTTACTGTCTCACCCAGATCTAGGGTTTTCAATCACGTTAACCTTATAGGTTTTGTGAGACAGGTTTTGATAGTTTTGAAAATTTTAAAAATTTTGATTAATTTTGAAGGATAATTAAATTTTGAAAACTTAATTAATTAATTTTGAAATTTTTGAAAAGATGTTTAAGTCTATACTTAGTTGAAATTTTGTGTTAGATTCGAATTTGACAAAAATTAATTTGAATTTGAATTTCAAAAATTGGCTTCCAGGTCTTGGCGAGGCACTAGGCCTTCTTTGGCCGAAGCCTTATGGGATCATCCACCCTTTCCTTGACAAAGCCTTTTAATGAAATTTCATTTTCAAAATTATTTTTTGAAAAATTTCTGGTCTAACTAGTTTGGATTTTGGATCGGTAGCTTCGGCTAGTTCCGTCAAATTGGCTTCCCTAACGTACTATCATCTCACCTCCACCCAATACTATGTTGTCAAATTTCAGCTAAGTTTGTTCAGTCCTTAAGCTAGCCTAAGTCTAAGCATGGTATATTGCAGAAAATAAACAATCAATCAATCAAGCAATTTAAATCAAGAATAACAAGTTTATCTAATAATAAAAATAGTTTTCAGTTTGGCTCCCCCTGGACTAAAGCCACGGTGATGGTTAGGCAAGATGTGAATCTTGTCCTTGGGGATCCAATACTGATTTGATCCAGTAGGTTGGTTCAGGCATAGTTTAGGTACCCATGCCTGAATTTTTCCTCTGGACTGATTCAATACAGTCAAATATGATCTTTGTCGGGATTTGGTTCGGTAGCCAAGTCCAGATCGATTTAGAACTGATTTCTGTTTTCCAAGGATCATGTCAAGACCCTTGGAACCAGATGTAAATCGTTCTAAAGCTGTTCTAAATTCCTTAACCTGAGTTTTCAAGGAGGAGTTCTCCTTTTCAAGTTTTTCAACTTGAATAGAAGTTCCTTCCTGAACCTTCTCGGTTAAGGGTTTAGAGTCAGCTCCCTCTTTCAGGAGTTTTACTTCCTGTCGGAGGGATTCGACCCGGAGTTTGGCTTTTGCCAAATCACGAGAAAGAAAAGAAATCAACTCAGTTAACTGTAATATATTAAAACCAGTTACCTTAATTTCTCCGTCCTCTGTGAAGGTCAGCTCGCTGTCCTCTAGTTCTGATTCTGACTCTGTCTCGACTTTATCTGAGGCGGTCAGAGCTAGGAGGTTGGACTGGGGTGCCTCTTCTTCTTCTTCTGAGGAAGACTCGTCCCAGGTTGCTTGTAGCGCCTTCTTTCTTCTCGGCTTCTTTGTCTCCTTTAGGTTAGGGCACTCTGACTTGTAGTGGCCCTTTTTCTTGCACTCGTAGCAGGTCACATTGGGCTTGTTTGCTGGTTCAGTTGGTTCGTCCTTTCTTCGGCCGGTTTTTCGTTTGTTGGTTCGGTTCTTCAGCTCCTTGTAGTAGCTTCGAGCGAGCCGGACCAGTTTAGTTTGATCTCCTTCTTCATCTTCTGAGTCTGTGTCAGACTCGGGTTCAAGTTCAGTTTTCTTCTTCGTTGTCTTCAAGTTTTTACCTGCAATGAAAGCGATACCTTTTTCGACCGAATTGGTGTTAGTCTGTTCGTGCAGTTCTAGTTCAGAAAATAATTCATCTAGTTTTATTTTAGAGTGATCTCTAGAGACCTTGTATGCATCTACCATAGATGCCCACAAGGTGTTTCTAGGAAAGGCGTTTAGAGTATACCTTATTAGGTCACGGTTTTCAACCTTGTGACCTATTGAGTGAAGACCGTTCATTACCTCCTAGATTCGTGCGTGGAGCTGGGCTGCTGTTTCGTTGTCGGCCATCTTGATAGTGTAGAGTTTATTCAGTAGCAGATCCCTTTTGCTGATCCTGGGGTCCGAAGTCCCTTCGTGCAGCTCGATCAGTTTTGTCCATAGCTCTTTTGCACTGTTGAAGGGGCCCACTCGGTTCAGCTCTTCCTTTGTCAGCCCGCATTGTAGGATTTGCGTTGCTTTTGCGTCGGCTTCTATTTTGCGCTTTAGAGTGTTGTCCCACTCCGAGTAGCTTTGTGGAAGTCCTTCTGCATTTCGGGGGATCTCCAGACCGGACTGGATAATGATCCACATGTCCACCTGAGTTTTCAGGTGGACCTCCATGCGACTTTTCCAGTAGGAAAAGTCTTTTCCACTGAAGAGTGGAGGTCTAGCGGTGCTGAATCCCTCTTGCATAGACATTTGTTCTGTAAAAGGAAATTTTACAAAAAAAAGTGTCCCAAGACTTGGTCTTGGATTAGCAGTGCGGGATAAAGATAATTATAAGAAATTAATAAAAAAATCCGAAAAAAATATTTCAAACTGGTGGTTGCACCAAGTTTGAATTCCCCGCTCTGATACCACTTGTTGGATCGTGAAAAGCCGATAGAGGGGGGGTGAATATCGGAAATCGCTGTTTTTCGGAAAACTAAGAGTAAGTGCACAGCGGAAATAAAAATACGAGACACAGCACAAAGACACAGTGATTTTTACTTGGTTCGGAGCCTGTGTCGACTCCTACTCCAAGGCCCACGGTCGTTGACCGTTTACTTTGGGCAATTCTATATTCGCGCAAAGAGGTTACAATAATTTCAATTACAAAGAGAGTGCAATAAAATAATAATAAAATATTAATCTCTTCGTTACGGACGTCCGGAGTGTGTCGATTCTTTTTCGGGGCAGCGGGACGTCGTCGGCTCGAGGTGAGGCGTTTCTGGAGCAAGGCACGAGCGTACAAGAGCGTGGAAGCTTTGGAGCGAAGTTGATTTGGAGCTTGGGGTCGAGGGGTGCTATTTATAGCCCCTAGGGAGCCCTGGACGTCGGGGGCGCCCTGCCAAGTGTCATCCGATCCGCAGTTTGCTCGGTCAAGTTTTATCCCACCTAAATAGGGATGAAGTTTGACCTCTGGGGCGCCCTGGTCGCTGAGGGCGCCCTGGTTGACCCGGTCTTCTCGGCTGGATAGATTTGATCGACCTCACTGGCATAGGCGCGAAGCGCCTTGGCTCCTGAGGGCGCCCTGGGCGTTCAGGGCGCCCTCGGCATTCAAGGTGCCATGGCTACTGAGGGCGCCCTGGATGCAGACGGCGCCCCGGCCAGTGGTTAGCCGAACTCCTTTTTGCCTTACTTGTTTCTTGTTCACCGTGGAGGCGCCCTAGACACTCAGGGCGCCCTACTCAGCTGCTGCCTCACTCCTTTGAGGCTCTCTGAGCTGCAGACACACGTTCCTTTGGTCCTGCATCCAGGGTTAGTCTGAAAACAAGATAAAGCATTAATTTATACAGCCTTAGCTGTCTTGGTTCTGACTTTGGTCTCCAAAATGGAGCCCTAGGTCGAACCGACGCCTACTGTTCCCTCGACAGGGAACGCGTCCTCACCTACTCCTCTCGGGAGAATTTACCTGTTGCCAACCGCTCCTTTGGTTGGACTTTTGCCTGACGGTCCTTTGTCAGGGCTTGGATGCCGAGCTACCCTTCGCCCGGTGCCTAGCAGTCCTTCGCTAGGTCTTCAGTCCCAGACTGTCCTTCGCCTGGTGCCTAGCAGTCCTTCGCTAGGGCTTTTAACACTGGCATTCCTTCGCCAGTGTCTAGCGGTCCTTTGCAAGGGCTTTCACTGCACACTTGATTAACTTGTTAGAAAACAAGAAGGACTTAACTTTTGATCTATGTTGCCATTATCAAAACACAGGTTTGACTTAGGTGCATTCAGCACCAACACATATCACTATGGACTTTATCGTGGGTTTACCTAGGACCCGGCGAGGGCATGACGAGATTTGGGTAATCGTTGACCAGTTAATTAAATCTACACATTTCTTGTTGATGCAGTCTGACCCTGATTGTTGTTTTGGTGTTGACACCGATTTTAGTTTAGGTTAATGAGATGATTGAGTTTAAGTCCTGGTCGGGGACTAGTCACACCTAGTGGGACTAGGTGTAGTGGAAAAGATTTAGTGGGACTAGGCATACCTAGTGGGACTAGGTGGAAACCCTGGCATGGAGGGCCAGGTCCCAGCTTGAGAAGCTAGGTTAGATGAAATCCTGGCTTAGAGGGCCAGGTCCTAGCTTGGGAAGCTAGGTTGGATGAAACCCTGGCTTGGAGGGCCAGGTCCTAGCTTGAGAAGCTAGGTTGGATGAAACCCTCACGTGAGAAGCTAGGTTGGATGAGATCCTGGCTTGGAGGGTCAGGTCCTAGCTTGGGAAGCTAGGTTGGATGAAATCCTGGTGAGTGAAGCCAGGTCCTAGCTTGGGAAGCTAGGTTGAAGTCCCGGTGAGTGAAACTGGGCATTGAGTCTTGGTCCGGGGGACTGAGCACGAGTCAGAGAAGGCTGGGAGCCCGTTCTCTTGACTTAGAGTGGAATTGGTCTTGGTTGGATCGGTCTAGAGACCGATCAGGGAGGTTGGCACGAACTTCCTTTGTGGATCGGTCTGGTGACCGATCCAGATATGTTTGATCGGTCTGGTGACCGATCAGGGAGAGAGCCAATTGCCACTGTTCGGCTCCTGATCGTTCTGGGGAACGATCAGGGAGAAAAGAAAATGCTACTGATCGGTTCCTGATCGTTCTGGTGAACGATCAGTGAAGAAGCAAAGGTTTAGGGAGAAGCCATTGATCGGTCTTCGTGATCGATCAAATGCCTCCCGGACCGATCAGGCTGAGTCCTGAACGATCCAGGAGTGGCCTGATTGGTCACCGTGACCGATCAGGGAACACCCTGATCGGTTTGGTGATCGATCAGGCGCCTTTGATTGGGAAAAGCTACGGGTAGTGGCTTGAAGGCTCAATGAACTGGTAGATCGGTCCGGTGACCGATCCACGATCTGTAATCGGTCAGTGTGACCGATCACAAGAAGTCGCGATTCCTGGTTTCTCACTGGGGACCGATCAGGCTGGAGCCTGATCGGACTAAAACCATCCTGATCAGTCTGGTGACCGATCAAGGGTCACTCTGATCGGTCTGGTGACCAATCAGTAGCTGACAGCATTAATTCAAAAGCGCTGTCAGAGTTCTGATCGCGTTCTGATTGCTACTGATACGCTACTGATCTTTGTTCTGAGTCTTCTGATATTTGATCCTCTGTTGATTTGCTGTGCTAATGATCTGCTAAGTGTGCAGGTAACTTAGGGCTTACTCAAGGAGAGTCAACTAGGGTATTTTGCTACGATAGTTTGGACGTTTCCAGTTTGCAGGAAACAACGGCTTCTGGCATGAGCTGCAACGGCTGAGAAGCTGATGACCTAGGACTCAGCTGGAGAGGGTTCAGTGAGTCCAGAGGAGGTCAGGGATAGCTGGGCTGTTGCAGGTGAGATGCTGGCAGGCTCCAGAGGAGCGTCTGTGACCTAGCGATGCTAGCAATGCAAAGCAGGTTAAGCTATGAAGTGGAGAAGGAGCAGAAAACACTTGATCATCTCTTCCAGTAACAAGCTGCTTCTCCATCTCTGGGACAACATTCTGATCCTTGAAGCAACTCTTGCATACACTTGAGCAATTGGCAACCTGAGCACTTGGAAGAGGCAGAGAGCTTGGCGAGTCCATCAGCAAGACACGAAGAGCAGGGAGTTCTTGCGTGAGATCTGTGCTGAGTGGAGCTTGGTGAGGAGCTCTCTTTTGCCCTTTCTGTCCTATGTGCTCTGTAAGCTCCTTATTGTTTCATTGTGCTTAATTTCATATACACTGATTGAAACGTTGTGGAGAGGTTACTCCACCGAGAAGGAGGTTGCATTCTATCCAGATTTTCCAAGTCTTGATCTGCCGATGATCAAGGGGTCGCCCACCTTATGGGCACGCCAAGGAGTAGGGGCATGTTATCCCCGAACCTTGTAAATCCTCTTTGTTAGCGTTTTGTGCTTGTGCTTAGTTTAGGGTTTAGTTTCTACATCTCTCTGTTTTTGTATTGCTTCCGCTGTGCTGCGACTAACCTTAAGTGCAAAGTTTCAAAAGTGAAAGTAATTCGTGTCTGGCTACATTCACCCCCCCCCCCCCCTCTCTAGCCATCCAAGCACCAACAAGTGGTATCAGAGCTTGGGGCTCTGTTCATGCAGCTTAACATCCAAGAGCTGTCAACAAGAATGGCTTTGAGAGAAGGATTTAGCACCACTCGACCTCCCTTCTTCGATGGATCAGATTCACAATATTGGAGGTCTCGCATGGAGTACTACCTCAAGACCGACATAGGTATGTGGTTCTCGGTGAAGGAAGGCTTCACCCCTCCAAGAGATGCGGAGGGAAAAGAATTGGAGTCTTTGTAACACCCCACTAAAATTCCCTTCAATATTATCCCTAATATTGAGTAGGATTATGAATAATAGCCATATTGAGTATGATTCATGAATGATAATTAGAGTTGTGGAAATTTTAGTGTAAGTGTTAATAGGCCTTATATGGGCTCTAAATAGTGGAAATTCCTAATGGGTCTTAAATAACACTTCATTAGTTATCCTAATGGGCCCCATGAGGATAAACGAAGTAACACATCATGAAATGGGCCTTACTTTAGATGAGCTTGCAAAAGAATAAAAAAAAATGAAATGATGTAGGTGCCAAGGATTGAACCTTGGACGTTAGAAATGTTGTAAGCCTTAAGAAGGCATATGTAACCAATTCACCTAGCAAGGGAGTGCTATTAGGAGGATAAAGGAAATTGTAGATAGGTGTAAGGATAAGGGAAGTGAAGAGTCACCATGAGAGGACGCACCATGCCCTTTCACTTGCCCCCTTCACTTAGTATAAAAAGGTGGGATGAGAAGTGAAGAGGCTTAAGTAACTTTTCTCTTCTTCTCTTCCACCAAGGCCCTTCCTCTCCCCTCTCTTCTTCCTCCTTTTTGGCCGAAAGTCCCAAAGGGGTTTTCCTCTTGGAAAACTTCACAAGAGGACTCCCTCTTGAAGATCCAAGTTCTTCTACAAGGCTACAAAGGCAAGGAGTACTCTAAGGTCAAGAAGGTTTCCTTTTGTTTCTCTATTCGAGGTTTATAACCAAGACAACAAGGGTAAGACTCCCCTCACCTGCAACATAATAGTTTATATATGTTTTATTCATGTTCTTGTATGTTCTTGCGATGTGTTCCTAAATATCGTGAAGTTTTTCCCTATAGGTAAGTTTCGGCCAAGCATGGATTTAGGGCTTAGGTTTGTGTTTGATGCTATCTAATGAATCCAATGTTTTTTTGTTGTTAAGTTATGAGTTATGATGAAAAAAAAATGAAGCAAAAGATCCTTAAAGGTTTAGGCCAAGGCTCTCATGAAGCCATAGACTTTTTGGCTACAAGAAGATGTTTGGGTTCTTTTTGACTAGCTAATGTTTTAATTCCTTGTTAATGTTTGTTTGAGGGATTTATATATATTTTTAGGTCATATTTCCCCTATGAATGTAACACCCCAAAATTTCACCATGAATAATATTGTGAATTCATTATGAAATATTATTATGGAAGATCATGAAATATTATGGATTCATGAATATGAAATATTAAAAATATTATGAAATAATATTTGTGGGATATTATGAAATATTATGAATCCATGAAATATTAATAATATTATGAAATGTATATTGGGCTTGGCTTATTGGGCTTGGAAATGAGTTAGCAAGAGGTGATAAAAAGAAAGTGCAAAGTGGAGGAAGCAAGGATTGAACCTTGGACCTATCACTTGCACTAACTCTTCCTAACCAAATGCTCTAATGGGTGTTTCATGTTAGGATAAGGGGAGACATGCTTGTTAAGGCTTGGGCAATGAAGAGACATGTCTCTTCACAAGAGGTGTATAAATAGGAGTAAGAGAAGGAAGTTAGAAAGAAGTTTTTCATTCTTTCTTCCCCTTTTCTTCTTCCTTTGCCGAGCCTAGCACCCCCCTTTCTCTCTTTTCCGAAATTCTAACCCTAGGGCAATTGCAAGGAGGAAAGTTCAAGTGCCTTTGCCTTCTACCAAGTCCAAGGAACCCTAGAGGAAAATTTGAAGAGAAGGATTTTCACTTGCCCTTCAAGTGTAGGGTACCCTACGGTTTAAAGAGAAGGTAAAATTCCAGCGCAAGGATGTAAGTGTCCTCTCGCCTGCAACATAATTGCTATTGAATGTTGTTGTTTCATTCTTTTGAAGAAAATCACAAGGACTTCCCTAGAGGAAGTTTCGGCCACCCTATGTAAGGGGTCCAAGAGAAGGGTTTTTGATCAAACCTTGATGCATGCTAGTACTCCTAGGGATTTTATACACATATGTGTTGTTTCCAAATTTTTGAGAAGACAAAAAAATTAGGGTTTAGTGCCCTACAAGGTTTCGGCCAAACTTGGTTTTCTTGGGGTTGTGAAGTGAATTACTTCTTGTTGCATGAGGAGACCCCTAGGAACTTAGGGTACATATGTATGATGACTTGCCATCATGTTGTGAAACAAAAATTAGGGTTTAGCCACCCTATAACTTTCGGCCAAGAGGAGAAAGGCTAGGGTTTTTGGGTTGCTTGCTATTTTATTATGTTCCCATGATTAATAGTGTAGATAAAGTGTTTGTGTAAATATTTGTGTGAAGGTTGGATGTCAAAACCCAAGCCTAGCCATTCTACAAGTTTCGGCCACCCCTTGTAATTTAAGGTTAGTGGAAGCTAACCCCACTTTGAAGTATAAACCATGTTTCAATTGTTAACATGAAGTACACTTGAGGTGTTTGTAGAAATGCATGAATGAATGCTTGAATAAAAAACCAAAAGAACTCCCTACCCTTGACTTTCGGCCAATCATGGTTCTAGGGTTGGGAAGTACTTAATAAAACCATGAAGCATGCTACCACTTATATGATGTGTGTATAATTTATGTGACCTATCTTGTTAGGTATAAAAGCATGCCTTATAGCCCATGGGGCACCTTGATGATATGAACATGATGTGTTTGATAATATGCTTGAAAAAGGATACTCTATTGAAATTGGGATCAAGAGCACCCCTAAATGTGTGGTGTGTCCCTAGGGGATCATGAGCACCCTTGATGAGTGGTGTGTCCCTTTAAGATGTTATTAAGAGTACCTTTAAGCATATACATATATGTGTAATTGCATATTAAGATACTTTACTTTGAGAGTTGTGTACCCGACTCGGAAGGGGGTCGTTAAACTAAATCCAATGTACATGTTAACTGAAGGTCATGGCATTGGTAGGACGGAAGGGTCCTGCCCTAAATGGATTGGTGGCTCGCTACCCCAACTCATTAGAGAACGCGCTTGATGTGGTACTACAACTGGGCCCTAGATGATATTATATTTTTAAGTACTTACCTTTATGGAACCTTTTGAAAAGCATTCTCTCATTATGTGATAATCTTGTTCTGTAAAGTACTTAGAAATATTTGATGTGATGCTTATGATGCTTACAATTCTATCTTGATTACTGTGTACATGATATGATGAATTGATATGGATTTTGCGAGTAGGCCCAGATTCTTACTAAGCATGTTTTGCTTACTAGGTCATGTTGTTTTTCTTATGCTGCAGATAGCGGTAAGAAATACTTGAATTAAAGGAAGAGGCAGAGGGAAAGCTAAAAGATGTGTGTGGTGATGGCTCGGGAAGGAAAGAAGGATTCTTATCTACCATTTTTGTTTAGAATCTAAATTGCTTCCACTAAAGGATTACAAGTTGTATTACTATACTTTGATTGTGTAATGACTATGACTACTCTACTGTTGGTCAAGTTAGAGATATGGAACCTATGTCATGTTAGATAACTCATGCTACCTTCCTATTTATTGATGCCTTGCTATAGTATTTAATTGGATTACTTGCAGTAGGTTATGTTTAGATTATGCCATGCTCTATCTTGCTCAAACCATGTTTAGATCAGTACATTGCGAAATTAAATGATCTCCTATTATGTTGTAAATGCATGTTGATAAATGATAGGTTTTTGTTCAAGCATGCTTACTACTCTTCTTGCATTTAATTGTTCTACTTGATATACATGCTTAACATGATAAATGATATGAATGTATGGACCCGTAACCCCGCCTTTAGGGTAGATATAAGGGCGGGCGTTACAATGAACATGTTGGGTTAATATCCTAAATAACGGCAAAAAGAAAGAAAAAGAAGAGTTAAAAATGTCATGTTACTTGCTAATGCTTCCTAGTGTTAGGATATGTATTATATGTATGTGGTATGAACCAATTGCTTTTGTTTTTTGTCATTTTCATATTGATATGAACCTTAGAAGTTTCTGATCAGTTTCTTAAATTAGGTTTTAGGATGGGTTAAGGTCACTACCTCACTTGATAATGTCTCTTTGTAATATGATATTCAATGTATGCATGTTGTATGAATTGTGTGATGTTGTATTGTGTTTTTATGTCATGTTAACTCTATCTAAATGTTTTGATCAGAAGAGTATATGTTGAATTATGGTTGAATTAAAGGTATCCATGTTTTATTATGTCATGGTAGATAAAGGGAAAAAGAAAAAAGAGTTAAAGATGTCATGTTCCTTGCTAATACTTCCTAGTGTTAGAATATGTATTATATGCATGTTGTATGAATCAATTACTCTTGTTTCTTTATCATTTTCATGTTGATATGAACCATAGAAGTTTATGATCAGTACCTTAAATTGGGTGTTAGGATGGGTTAAGGTCACTACCTCACTTGATGATGTCTCTTGGTACTAAGATATTCAATGTATGCATGTTGTATGAGTTGTGTGATGTTGTGTTGTGTTTTTATGCCATGATAATCCTATCTAAATGTTTTGACCAGTAAAGTATATGTTGAATTAGGCTTGAATTAAAGGTATCCATATTTCATTATGCCATGATAGATGAAAAGAAAAATGGAACAAGTTCCCTAGGTGTATTATCCTTAGTCTTCAATTGAACATTATGTGTTTTATGAATCATGAAATTATTACCAAGTTATGAATTTCCTTACCATGAAATTATGTTTTCTCCATGCCATGTTCATGCTTGAAAGTTATGATGATATTTATGTTTTGAATGTATGTCTGATAAGTATCATTTTGTTGATCATTTTAGTTGCTAAAATCCAAGTTTGACACATATTTTACTTGCTTAATCTTGCATTTATTTTAGGTTCTAGAAATTACTGTTATTTTGGACTTAATTGTAAATCTTGATATATTTGAATTATTTTGCCACTAAATTTTTAATCTATTTTTGTAGGCATGGAAGGACCATGGACCTAGGGCATGCTGGGTTAAACTTGAGTCGGAAGTGGACCCGGATCGAGTGATCAAGTTTCAGACAATCCTGGGTCGTCCGATTCAAAAACGGCTAGATCTGAGCCATCTGAGAACCTTTGAGGCAATCCGAGCTAGGGTTAAGGCTGATCAAGCACTCAGGTAAAGATCTGAGATTTTCATCCAAATCAGAGATCATTCAACCATTGGATCAACCTCAGAGGGCTCTAGACTGTCCATTCAAAGATTAGGTTGATCTGGGTCATCCGTTGTAAATCTGGAAGATCCGAGCTACTGGGAGGTAGATCCTAACCCTTGATCAACATCATCAAAGTTTGGTTCAGATCGGACAAAGATCAACCATTGGATTTGTCCTGAACAATCTAGGCCATTCACTTCAAAGTATTTAATCAAAATTTTCTCCTCATTGCAGCTCGTCGCGTCTTCACCGCAAGCCTTCTTCTTCGATTGTTCTTCATATTTTCTTCAAGCTTTTCTTCATCTAAAGGGCACGACCACTCAATCCTTTCACTAGATCATGTCCTAGGTCATTGGGAAGGCCTCTCGGTGAAGTTCCAGCTCAGAATTGCCCAAGAAATAGAGCTGATGTGAGGTTTCCTCAGCTCTGCCGTTGCTTCCTTTGGTATCGGTTGTGCACCTTCTTCATCAATCTAAGCTATCTGGAGGGGTTCGCTGGATTGCTTGGATCATCCACAAGCATCATCGCAATCGGGCGCAGCTGGATTCAAGGAATCGAATGGGGATTTCAGATTGAGCAGAGTTGAGCTCGGATTGACTCGCAGAGACAGTTTCTCAATGATTTGTGGAGCTTACGGGTTCGAGGCACACCCTTGTGTGACGGCAAGGAGTTCTTGAGCTAAAGAAGGGATTAAGGATTAGTTTACTTAGTGAATTTTCAGTTATTAGCTGTAATTTTCATTTCTGCAGTTCAATTTCAGTCTGAATTTTGTATCAGCTGCTGTAGCTTTCCTTTCTGAATTGTTTCTGCCATAGTTAGGGTTCAAATATGTAAGTAGTTAGCTAATGAGTTTGTTTAGTGCACAATTGCTTTTAATTTTAGTTTAATTCCTGTTTAATTTCCTGTGTATCAAGTTTTTCTTGCGTATCAACTCAATTCTGCATATCATTTTTCTTCCTTGCGTATCCACTTTAATTCTGCACTTAGTTCAGCTCTAATTTCTGCATTTAGTCCAGCTATAATCTCTGCACTTCATTTCTGCACTTAGTTCATGCTATAATTTCTACAATTAGTTTAGCTGTTGTGTATCAGTCACCCATGCGTATCCACTTCATTTCTGCCAGCATTGATGACAGTCTCAGCATTGAGTATTAGTGAACATCTGTTCTGAGTTTTTCTTCTGAGTATTGGTTGTAATTTTACAGCTTGTTTTATGAATTTTAGCACTCGGTTTTCCTCTAAACTTCTGCATTCATTCATTGTTTGCACATCAGTTTAGTTCTAAAATTTGGTTCCATTGAGTTTGATTCTGCATTCATTTGCTGCTGAAGTTTGTATCCGATTTGTTTGCTTCACATTCAATTGCTTCACATCAGTTGCTTGTTTGACCTTGCATCCATTTTGTTAGTGATATGAGAGAAGTGTCCTAAGGCAATCGCCTTATGATGTAAACATTTATTAATAAATGATAATTCACTATTGAGTATACATGTTTGTGTATTTGATTGGATCTTAACTCATCTATGAATGTCCGCATACAACTCACAGCATAAGAGAATTTGTGATGGATCACAACTAGTGATTATCTCTAATGTGCAATTGTGAAGTATTGAAATTATCCTAGTCGATGAATTGATAAAATGGACACTATCAATTCTGTTGAGACTAGCATGGGTTTCTCTAATCAGCTGATTCTCACTAGCTGGTGACATTGGAATGTCCGGAGATAAACATGGATGCTAGTTAAGGGAACTAGTTCATTGGAGTGACTAGCTGTGAGACTTCATATGGGAATCTACATGTAGATATGTCAATGAAGATCTTACTGCGGCTTAAGTGCGATGTTCCTTTGACTTGCGGTGTTCAAGTCATCTTGGTCATGGAGACTTATACTTTGATATCTTAAGCAAGCATCTCCAAGGAGATGTGGACCCAGGATGATCGGGTATAAGCCGAAATGCCCGAAGATGTTTGAACAGCCTACAAAGGATTCACCACTCCTTGCGAGGAGATGTATACCCAGGCCTATCGTCGGATTGTTACTCAAAGCCTCTGGCCAGAGCATATCATGTTAAGAGTGCGAGTCTCTTAAATACATGAGAGTAATTAGAAATCCAAAGGACGAGGAAGACACTACTTGGGCTAGGTGTGACGTAGTCAGCCTAGTGGGGACTGACACCATAGACCGTGTCCTGAACCAAGTGGGTATAAGGTGGTGAAGGGAATGAGGTACGACTCATTAGAGCTGCTGAAGGGTTTCAGAATAATTTCTTCTGAGGTCAAACCGTTGATCTTTCGATTAATTGGGGATCATGATGTACTACTAGGTGCCACTCATGATCGTTCTATAATTAATGGGTTAATTATAGACGGCCAACATAAATCGAAAGCCTATTTAGTCACACGCAATACGAGTAATCCGAGGGATTTAAAATGAGTTGAAAATTAGATTTTCCGATCAAGAGAAACAAGTCGAATCTGAGTTAGTCAGAGGCGCAATGGAAGCCAAAAATGGCTAAGTCTTTTGAAGGCTTTTTGGGCGAATTAAATGAGTTTAATTCGCGGTTTATTGGGTTGGTTTTGGCCGGCCAAAGAGGGTGTTAAACCCTCTTTGGTGGCCGGCCAAATAAGAGGAGAAAAACCAATTTAATTGGTTTAATTAATAAAATAAATCTAGTGTGATTTATTTTATAAATTATGGATAAATAAATTTGTATAAAGAAATTTATATAAATAAAATTTATAGAAATTTATTCTTTTATGGAAGATTAAAATAATCCACGAATTGGTTTATTTTAATTTTATAAAATCAATTATGAATTGATTTTTCCATAATAAGAAAGTTTATAAATTTCTTATAAAAATTTATTCCATAATTTAAAGAGAAGAAGAATTAGTTTTATTATAAATTAGTTTATAATAAAGACTTGGTTTAAACGGAATAATTAATAAGAAAATTTATAAGATAAATTTCTTATAACCAATTCCGTTAATTCGGTTTAGAGGGAGACTTAGCAAAGGAGTTGCTACTATATAAAGGAACCAAAGGCTAGCCCTTTATTCCAATTAAGAGATTAAGAATTCTCTCTCTCTCTCTCTTAATCTCTCCTCTCCTCCTTCTCTTCTTCCTCCCTTAGGGCCGGCGCACCCTAGCTCCTCTAGGGCTGGCGCCCAACCACAACCAAGGAGGTGGTGCCGTGAGCATTAAAGAAGAAGGAGAACCCGAACACGAAGAAGAAGAAGCGGATAGCGATTCTTCTCTTCCCGGAATTCGATTCCGTTACTTCGTTGGTTAGTTTTTCCATTATTTCTCTTATTCTTCTAGTTGTGCCTTCCGAGAATCTAGTAGTTCTCGTCGGCACAAAACTCGTGACTTTGTGAAGTCATCCCGAAGAGAACTCGGCGTGGACGCGAATAGAGGCGGAGCTTCCAAGGGACGCTACGGTTGGATCTCGTCCCTTACTTCGAGTTACGAGAGGTACTTAGTAAATTAGTTTACTTTTCCGCAAAGTTTTATTTTATGATTATGTCAACACACCATAAGATTGCATGCTAGATACGAAGTTAAAATAATTTAAGAAATTATTTTATGCAAACTCTTCCGCTGCACGAAAAATTTTGAATTTTACGAACTCGTATCCTTGTCGACATGCACCCGGTCCCAACACATTTGTTGCTGCATTCGAATTCTGAAAGGTTTCAACTTCATTTCTGCATTCTCCAATTTCATTTCTGCATTTTCGAATCATTTCTGAATTGATCAGCCCCTTGCTTGATTGCTACAGTGTTTCATTTATTTCAGTAGATCATGTCACTGATAGCTTTGTTTTCCAAGCTTGGTCGATTAGTTTTATTGCTGAATTGTCAGTATTAGCTTGGCACTCCATATCAGATTTGCACATAAGCTTTATCCATTTTGGTAGCAAGTTTACTTAAATTCTGCACAATGTTTCAAGTGAAATTTTAGCACTAGTTTGTGTCAAGTTGAATGCAAATTTTAGTGTGTATGGAAATTGAAATCAGTTTGTTTCTTGTCTAGCTTATTACTGAATTCTAATTGTCATTTCGGCATTAGTATCAAGTCTCAATTCTGTAATTAGGCTTTAAGTGCTAGCATTTGGTTCAACCGAAAATTGTCAAAATTGTTTTGTTCCGCTTGTTTCCCATTAGGTTTGCTTGAGTGGTAATTCCCGAAGTTAAACACAAGCTGCAGTGCAATATTTCATTTGGCAGTAGTTTGATTTCCGAATTTTTGCAAATTAGCATTGGTTTGATTGAGTTGTTCATTGGTTAAGTTCATCAATTGTCATACCTTATTTAGTTCGTTTAATTGAGTTCTTTCCTTTTTCATCATGCTTCATTTCTGAATTGCAAACAAAACCAAGATTTCATTTGAAACCCAAAAATATCAACGACACATAAACTCAAGCTTAAATCCAACAACCTCATCCAGCCCTAGAAAAAATACGACCTGTGGCCCCTTTACTACGCTTTTATTCTTTGATAGCAAAAAGGGTTTCCAGCTTTACACATATCTAAATTTTGAGACCCACATTTATGACACCTAGTTCGGGCTCATCAATGCCCATGACATGTATGACATTATAAATAAAAGAATGTCTAAAGAGCAATTTCTAAGAAAAGAAAAGAAATGATGAACGCTATGCTAAAGAGAAATTGCTATGGAAAGAAAAGGAATCATGTATGCTATTTTACTTTATGTATTGGCTTGTACCGGATCTTGAAAAAGATCCAACAGGGATGGGCACCTTAAGAACGCCCCGGTTCTGGACTACCGTAGCTGTCCCTAGGCTAGAGGTTGCCTAGTACCTTAGTAGGTCGGGATTAGCTACCTCGTACTCTACTAAGGGATGCGCGCAAATGATGAATGGGTACAAGCCAGGGATCCCAATGATGATGATATGTTGATGTTCAAGTATTATACTATATATATTTTTCAAAGAGCATCATTAATGTTTATGCACATGTTTATGTTTAATGATATTGCATATGTTATGTTTAATGTTTATGCACATATTTATGCTTAATGATATTGCATATGTTATGTTTAATGTTTATACACATGTTTATGCTTAATGATATTGCATATGCTATGTCTAATGTTTATGCACATGATTATGTTTTAAAGATTATGTAAATGTTACATGCTTTAAGTACTTACTCATGCCATATGTCCTTAATGACGACTCACATGTTTATGTTTTAAGTGTTTATGCTTATATACTTTAGATGCTTTAAGTATTTATTCATGTTATAGGTTTATGTCAAATGATGTAGATTTCTACTTATATGTGATGTACGGATTTTGTGAGTAAGCAAGGAGCTTACTAAGCATTTTATGCTTATAGTCTACCTTCTTATGTTGCAGATCAAACTAAAGGTTTCTAAAGAAGGGGAAGCAGCAGCAGGGCATGTGTGTGTGTGCGGCGGTGACTTGGCAGAACGATCCTACTGTTGTCTTACTCCTACTTATGGACTTAATGTTGCTACTTATAAACTGCATTTGTTAGTTCTTATGTTTACGCTTACTACTTGTTGGAGTTGAAGTTTTTTATGATATGCATGCTTAATGTAGAACTATATACTCACTTGTTAAATATGCTATTCTATGATTCACGTGCTTAAAATAGTTTAGTTAGAAAGAAAATTTATCCAATTGCATATGTTCATGATTTAGTATTATTTCCGCTGCTATATTTCCGCTTCATATGCAATAATGTACGAAAGAAAGGAAAAAAAAAAGTAACGCGTCGCTCATGTAAGGGGCGGGCGTTACAGCTTGGTATCAGAGCAGTTTGCGATCTCACTACACACACATCAAGCCTGCATCCTGCCGCTTCCAAGTAAGATCTTACCTTACATGATTTAAGAATGTTTGCTTTATGTTTACTTATGATAGGAATGTTTCTAGACTAACCATACAAGTAGATGTGATACCCTATATGGTTCTAGAACGATAAGGAATGTTTCTGGCTAAGTATGCCAATACGAAATTATGGAACCATGTTTTTACCTGGGAATGGAAACTTAGGGTAGTACCTTACCTTACCTTATAATGAAAAAAAAATGATACAAATGCATGTATATACATGAAAATGATGAAAATGATAAATGATCTTATACTAGCTTATTGTTGTAAAATGTTTAAACAGCAGAGCAAGAAGACTACATAAATTTAAAGTGTAAGAACATCTAGGAAAAAAATATTAGTATAATGAAAATATTTTTTTATACATGATATACATAAGTGATAGACAATAGGAGAAGATGACAGTGTTGGAAGATTAGCATTAGAATTAAGAATAGAAATAATTTTAATAATGAGTATAAACCTATAAACGTTTAATCCATGCTCGCATACTTTTCTTTCTTACTTTTATCTGTTTTTGTAGGTAAATTATTCAACTTACTAACTGAAATATCAATATAGTTCTTATATCTAAACTATCTAAACTTGTTATATATGTCACTGTTATTTTCCTGTTTGTACATCTACCAAAACTACACTATTGTTAAATATCATAATACACCTTTTACTGCTACTTCATACAAATTTTACTACTTATTATCATCTTTAATATTGTCCATCATGTCCTCTCTCTTAATTAGTATTTATTACTCTCACTATTATTGCGTATAAGCATTATAAATATAAATAAATACAATTCGGCAAAAAAAAAATTAAGAGTAGAGAAGAGACAGAAGTTGTAACCGGTAGTTAATTTAGTTTTGGTCCAATTAATTTAAATTGAACTCAAGTTTAGTTTAATGAGACTAGGTTGGTCCAATCGGTTTTGGATCAAACCATTAGTTGGTTTAACCAAACCAGTTTGATCCAATAATCCGAACTAAACTAACTTATTTGATCACTAGGTTGAACCCTAACTTAAATAGGCTTAAGTGAAGCAACAACATGTAAGACATACAAATCGATCAGACCAGTAGCATAAGTAATTGTAACTACTAAAGTAAAGGAAACTAATTTTTAGGTGCTTCTTTCTATGCATATATTTGTGAATTGAGTAAAAACTAGTTTTGTTACTGGTTTTTGTCAGTTTTGTACTGACTATGTCGTTTTTTTCAATTCCAGATGTTGCATGAGATGTGCACCACGATGCGTTGCTATGAGCGATGTCGTGAGCAATATAGAAAAATTGGATCGACTATTTTGGAAACTCGAGCAGGAAGAGTTCCCAATCTTGGATGACTATAGAATTGGAGCATTGATTCGTTCATTGCCAAAGTGTGCGAGAGAAGTTGCACACCAGATATGAAGACATCATGAATGTCGTATCTCATATGCTGAGTTATGTAGGCAGCTACTTCGCCATGAGTTTCCAGAGGATCTAGGAGATTCTGAGGAGGACCTCGAACAAGATCCCGAAATGTTAGAGGAAGATCCCGAAATGTTCGAGGGAGATCCCGAAATGATCGAGGAAGATCCCGAAATGTTCGAGGAAGATCCCGAAATGTTCGAGGAAGATCCAGAAATGTTTGAGGAAGGTTTTGAAATGCTGAGGAAGATCTAGAATTAGTTGAGGAAGATCCTGATATTGTAATGATAGAGGAAGATCCGAAAATATTTGAGGAAGACCCGATAGAATCTGTAGAAGATCCCGAGACTGGCCGATTTGAGATGAACGAGAGAGTGATAGCCACTGCCATAATATTTTTTATTATGGGAATGATGTCAACTTATCTAGTTCATTAGATTCTGTTGGTTGTTGTACGAACTTATTGAGCCTATTAAATAAAGTTGTGTTATGTGTTAACTGACTTGACAAATGATTAGTTCGTTTAATGGGATGTATATAATATAATTGAACAATGTTAATTAGACTCGATTTCGTAAACCAAGTCTAACATGGAATATGAGATATGTGTTGATAGAGATGGTCGTTTCACCTCACAGTTTTGGGAATGTGTTCATAAAGCTCTCGGCACGAAGCTGCGATTCAGTACTGCCTTTCATCCTCAGACAGATGAGCAAACGGAAAGGGTGAACCAGGTACTGGAAGACATGTTACGAGCTTGTGCCCTGGACTTCAAAGGGAGCTGGTACCGATATTTATGCTTAGCGGAGTTCGCTTATAATAATAGCTACCAAGCTACTATCGGAATGGCACCTTATGAAGCTCTATATGGGAGGAGATATAGATCTCCGATCTATTGGTACGAAGGAGCCGAAAGGAAAAAGATGGAACTCCAGACGGATTTCATCGACGACACCACCCGAGCTATACAGAATATTCGCCAAAGAATAGAGACTGCTCAGAGCCGGCAGAAGAATTATGCGGATCAGCGACGTAGGCCTTTGGAATTCGGTGTCGGGGATTTGTTGTTCCTCCGAGTGACTCCTATAAAAGGAGTAATGAGATTCAGGAAGAAAGAAAGTTAAGTCCGCGCTATGTGGGACCGTACAAGATCCTGAACAGAATTAGCAAGGTGGCTTACGAGCTCGAGCTACCTCAGGAGATGTCATCAATCCACAACGTGTTCCACGTATCGATGCTCAAGAAATGTATTCCCAATGCAGACCAAATGATGGAGCCGCAGGTCGTACAAATCCAGGAGGTCCTGAGTTTATGAAAGCAAACCCATACGGATCCTGAATCGAGATGCCAAGAGACTGAGGAACAAAGATGTACCCTTAGTCAAGGTCTTGTGGCAAAGTCAACAATCTGAAGAAGCTACCTGGGAATGCGAGGACGATATAAAACAAAAGTTTCCGGAGCTATTCTAAGTTCGAGGACGAACTTGCCAGAAGGTATGGAGAATTATAACACCCCACTAAAATTCCCTTCAATATTATCCCTAATATTGAGTAGGATTATGAATAATAGTCATATTGAGTATGATTCATGAATGATAATTAGAGTTGTGGGAATTTTAGTGTAAGTGTTAATAGGCCTTATATGGGCTCTAAATGGTGGAAATTCCTAATGGGTCTTAAATAGCACTTCATTAGTTATCCTAATGGGCCCCATGAGGATAAACGAAGTAACACATCATGAAATGGGCCTTACTTTAGATGGGCTTGCAAAAGAATTAAAAATAATAAAATAATGTAGGTGCCAAGGATTGAACCTTAGACCTTAGAGATGTTGTAAGCCTTAAGAATGCATATGTAACCAATTCACCTAGCAAGGGAGTGCTTTTAGGAGAATAAAGGAAATTGTAGATAGGTGTAAGGATAAGGGAAGTGAAGAGTCACCATGAGAGGAGGCACCATGCCCTTTCACTTGCCCCCTTCACTTAGTATAAAAAGGTGGGATGAGAAGTGAAGAGGCTTAAGTTACTTTTCTCTTCTTCTCTTCCACCAAGGCCCTTCCACTCCCCTCTCTTCTTCCTCCTTCTTGGCCGAAAGTCCCAAAGGGGTTTTCCTCTTGGAAAACTTCACAAGAGGACTCCCTCTTGAAGATCCAAGTTCTTCTACAAGGCTACAAAGGCAAGGAGTACTCTAAGGTCAAGAAGGTTTTCTTTTGTTTCTCTATTCGAGGTTTATAACCAAGACAACAAGGGTAAGACTCCCCTCACCTGCAACATAATAGTTTATATATGATTTATTCATGTTCTTGTATGTTCTTGCGATGTGTTGCTAAAAATCATGAGTTTTTCCCTATAGGTAAGTCTCGACCAAGCATGGATTTAGGGCTTAGGATTGTGTTTGATGCTATCTAATGACTCCAATGTTTTCTTGATGTTAAGTTATGAGTTATGATGAAAAAAAAAGATGAAGCAAAAGACCCTTAAAGGTTTAGGCCAAGGCTCTCATGAAGCCATAGACTTTTTGGCTACAAGAAGATGTTTGGGTTCTTTTTGACTAGCTAATATTTTAATTCTTTGTTAATGTTTATTTGAGGGTTTTATATATATTTTTAGGCTATGTTTTCCCTATGATCATGTTGGGTTAATACCCTAAATAAGGGCAAAAAGAAAGAAAAAGAAGAGTTAAAGATGTCATGTTACTTGCTAATGCTTCCTAGTGTTAGGATATGTATTATATGTATGTGGTATGAACCAATTGCTTTTGTTTTTATCATTTTCATGTTGATATGAACCTTAGGAGTTTTTGATCAGTTTCTTAAATTAGGTTTTAGGATGGGTTAAGGTCACTACCTCACTTGATAATGTCTCTTTGTAATATGATATTCAATGTATGCATGTTGTATGAGTTGTGTGATGTTGTGTTGTGTTCTTATGCCATGTTAACCCTATCTAAATGTTTTGATCAGAAGAGTATATATTGAATTATGGTTGAATTAAATGTATCCATGTTTCATTATGTCATGGTAGATAAAGGGAAAAAGAAAAAAGAGTTAAAGATGTCATGTTCCTTGCTAATACTTCCTAGTGTTAGAATATGTATTATATGCTTGTTGTATGAATCAATTACTCTTGTTTCTTTGTCATTTTCATGTTGATATGAACCATAGAAGTTTATGATCAGTACCTTAAATTGGGTGTTAGGATGGGTTAAGGTCACTACCTCACTTGATGATGTCTCTTGGTACTAGGATATTCAATGTATGCATGTTGTATGAGTTGTATGATGTTGTGTTGTGTTTTTATGCCATGACAACCATATCTAAATGTTTTAACCAGTAGAGTATATGTTGAATTAGGGTTGAATTAAAGGTATCCATATTTTATTATGCCATGATAGATGAAAAGAAAAATGGAACAAGTTCCCTCGGTGTATTATCCTTAGTCTTAAATTGAACATTATGTGTTTTATGAATCATGAATGATAAGTTGGCATGTTATGAATTTCCTTACCATGAAATTATATTTTCTCCATGCCATGTTCATGCTTGAAAGTTATGATGATATTTATGTTTTAAATGTATGCCCATGACATGTATGACATTATGAATAAAAAATGTCTAAAGAGCAATTTCTAACAAAAGAAAAGAAATGATGAACGCTATGCTAAAGAGAAATTGCTATGGAAAGAAAAGAATCATGTATGCTATTTTACTTTATGTATTGGCTTGTACCGGATCATGGAAAAGGTCCAATAGGGATGGGCACCTTAAGAACGCCCCGGTTCTGGACTACCGTATCTGTCCCTAGGCTAGAGGTTGCCTAGTACCTTAATAGGTCGGGATTAGCTACCTCGTACTCTACTAAGGGATGCGTGCAAATGATGAATGGGTACAAGCCAGGGATCCCAAAGATGATGATATGTTGATGTTCAAGTATTATACTATATATATTTTTCAAAGAGCATCCTTAATGTTTATGCACATGTTTATGTTTAATGATATTGCATATGCTATGTTTAATGTTTATGTTTAATGATATTGCATATGCTATGTTTAATGTTTATGCACATGTTTATGTTTAATGATATTGCATATGCTATGTTTAATGTTTATACACATGTTTATGCTTAATGATATTGCATATGCTATGTTTAATGTGTATGCACATGTTTATGCTTAATGATATTGCATATGCTATGTCTAATGATCATGCACATGATTATGTTTTAAAGATTATGCAAATGTTACATGCTTTAAGTACTTACTCATGTCATATGTCCTTAATGACGACTCACATGTTTATGTTTTAAGTGTTTATGCTTATGTACTTTAGATGCTTTAAGTATTTATTCATGTTATAGGTTTATGTCAAATGATGTAGATTTCTACTTATATGTGATGTACGGATTTTGTGAGTAAGCAAGGAGCTTACTAAGCATTTTATGCTTATAGTCTACCTTCTTATGTTGCAGATCAAACTAAAGGTTTCTAAAGAAGGGGAAGCAGCAGCAGGGCATGTGTGTATGTGTGGCAGTGACTTGGCAGAACGATCCTACTATTGTCTTACTCTTACTTATGGATTTAATGTTGCTACTTATATACTGCATTTGTTAGTTCTTATGTTTACGCTTACTACTTGTTGGAGTTGAAGTTCTTTATGATATGCATGCTTAATGTAGAACTATATACTCACTTGTTAAATATGTTATGCTATGATTCACGTGCTTAAAGTAGTTTAGTTAGAAAGAAAATTTATCTAATTGCATATGTTCATGATTTAGTATTATTTCTGTTGGATTCTCCCGGCACAAAACAATAAAAACGCAGCGGAAACAAGAATCCACGAGCGATCCATGCGAAAGAAAACTCGTACAAAGCTATCTATCTAATAGATTTATCTATTGTTTATACCTTTGAAGCGTGCCCTTCGGTTATCCCGCTCGTCCAAGATGCGCCGGATCTCTTGCACGTTCAAACATCCGTGCCTCTATTCGTATCCACACGGACACAATCTCTCAACTTCGAGAGAACTACCTTAGTTGTGCTAGGAACTCGAGGTAGCTCGAAAACACCAAGAACCTTACAGTAAGGTTTCGGTCAAGAGTGGAGGAGAGGAAGAAGAGAGGAAGGGAAGGGGAAAAGCTAAGGCAAGAAGAAGACCTCATCCAAAGTCACAAAGCCCTCTTTTATAATCATCCCATGAATATGAAGAGGTTTGTGTATCTTTGGCTTCCCAATAAAGAGCACATCTTTTTATGTCGCTCTTTATCATTTCCCATGCAAGAAAAGAATCTTTTCATCCAATGAAGAGAGACTTTTCTCTTTCCTTCATGCAACTCCGACCGGGCCTCTCGGGCTTCCGACTCGGTCTCGCAACCAAGTCTCCCGAGTGGCGAGCTCCCGACCCAGTCTGCCGAGCTCTGACCCAGTCTGCCGAGTGCTGATCCAGTCTGCCGAGTTCCAACTCGGTCTGTCGAGCTCCGAATCGGTCCGCCGAGCTCCGACTCGGCCCGCCGAGCTCCAACTCGGTCTCTCTCGAGTTCCCAACTCGAGTCCCCCGAACTGACCTCCCGAGTTCCCAACTCGGGCTCAGATCTCCCGAGTTCCCAACTCGGGCTCAGATCTGCCGATCAACTTTACCGAAGCATTGTGTCCTTTATGTGTGACCCAATAGGTTCTTGTGACGTTGGCAATGCGCTTAAACACTTTAGACACATAAGCAATGAGCGGCATCTAGCAATGCATCATTGCTACCCAAGTAACAAGAAAAGTCGAGATCCGACTAAACATCCGTGACTATGATAGTGTATGACCTTGTCCTTCTATCCTTGATATCTAGATTGACCAATGAGGCATAGACCATGTCATCCTCAATCAATCTTGTGTTTCTTGATCCCCGAGTAGACTCACTCAAACAAATGAGCTCAATATCTCATACTGACTCATTTGAGCATGGTCATGCGTTTCAGTAGTCCTACTCGATCAAGGGGCCCACAGATATCACTCCCGTCATATGGGAGGGATAGATCCCATCTACTTGTACATCACTCACATCCCTCCGCATAATTCATTACATACCCAGTGATCGGTTTTATAGTCCACCCTGTTACGGGTGACGTTTGACGATACCAAAGTACATAACTCCTTATGTAGGGAACCGTAGTGACTTCAGGTCTAAGGATTATTCATACCAATAGTCACATGAGAAAGTCTATGACACTCATATGACAATCTATGAAACTTTCTCATGGCGGGTCATTCAGTACACATTCTCCAATGTATACCCATGTGTCAACTTGATATCACATATCCATGACTTGTGAGCTCAAGTCATCAGTTGACCTACATGCTAGTCTCCATGCATCAATATTGTCCCTGAATAATTGATGCTTGACTAGGAATAATTTAGTGTAGTGTTCTCTACATTATCTCACTATCGATTTAACTAATCGATATAATGTAGATAAGAACCTACTACACAAGGACATTATTATACTTAGTCATTCGGCACAGAATACAAAGTAAGTATAATAACCAAACATGCTTTTATTAATGATAGAATATGATACAAAATGCCCCTAGTCAATCATCACATAATTGGCTCTAGGGCTCCTACTAACAATTTCCGCTGCTATATTTACGCTTCATATTCAATAATGTATGAAAGAAAGGAAAAAAAGTAATGCGTCACTCACGTAAGAGGCGGGCATGACAGTCTTCATGGTGGTCGGCTAAGCAAACCCAAAACGGAGAAGTCGATGCGAAGGCGGTGGTGACCTTGCAATGTGGAATGACCAAAGACCAACTGATCAAAGTTGGTCCCTTTACAAGCGCAAAGGATTTGTGGAACAAGTTCATCGAGCTTCACGAGGGCACCCGGGACTCGAGAATAGCCAAGAGGGACTTGTTCCTCAATCAACTACAAATCCTCTCCATGAAGGAGAGTGAAACGGTAAGCGAACTTCATAGTAGATTCAAAGTGGTATTGAATGGTCTCCACTCCATTGACGAAAAGGTCGAGAACCGTGACATTGTGAGGTATGTGTTAAAAGCTTTTCCAAGGAATGCCTTGTGGTTATCCATGGTGGATGCTACAAGGTTTCCAAGGACTTATCAATTGTAAAGTTGGATGATTTATTTGTGAAATGGAGCTTCATGAAATGGCTAACAAAGGCCCCAAGGAGAAGGGGATTGCTCTTGTGGCAGGGTAAAAGACCAAGAAGAAGGAGAAGAAGAAGGAGAAGGAAGTCTCTTCATCTTCATCGAGTCCGAGTCCGAGTCCGAGGAGGATGGCAGCGGGTCTTCTTCCTCCGAGATGGCTAACTTTGTTAGAAGAATGATGAAGAAGAGCAAGCGCTTCAAGGGTAAAGGTAACCCTAGTGAAGTTAAATTGATAAGTCTAATGTTACTTGTTATGAGTGTAGCAAGAAAGGGCATTTCAAGAAAGACTGCCCAAAGTTAAAGAAGAAGGAGGAGAAATTAAAGAAGAAGAAGAAGGCCTTGAAGGCCACATGGGATGAATCATCCTCTAGCTCATCCGAAGAAAAGAAGGAGGAGAAGAGTACACGCCATGTAGCACTCATGGCCATGGAAGATCAAGAAAGCAGTGATGAATCTATGGACTCATCAAACGCGGCTTCATCATCTTCGGATGATGAATAGGTAATCTCTCCCGAATTAGATAAATGCTATAGAACCATTGCATGTTTAACCGATTTGTTAAAAAAGTCAAAAGGAAAGGTTAAATCATTGAAAGTAGAAGTTGAACGATTGAAATCCTCTATGGATGAGGATGTAGATGATTTGCATGTAGAAATGTTAGGAGATGAAAACAAATCTTTGAAGAGTGAGGTTGAAAGACTCAAGAGTGTTCTTGAGAAATTCTCTACTAGCTCAAAGACTTTAGATATGATTCTAAATGCACAAAGGGCAGTTAACAACAAGGCCGGTATTGGTTACCGACCTAAAGAACCATCATTTGTTTCTTTAATGTCTAGGACTGATGTTAGACCACTTAAGACTCCTAGAGTTCAAAGGAAAATGGTCACGGCATGGGTGTCTAAGTCTTGCATAGTAGGTGCTTTAGGTCCCAAGATTTGGGTACCTAAATCTTCTATCTTTCATATTGTGTAGGTCATGATTGAGGGGGAGCATCTATCAACTTGGTTCGTTGATAGTGGGTGCTCTAAACACATGACCGGTGATAGATCTTTATTCACTACCCTTCAAAGAAAAAGTAGAGGTAATGTTTTCTTTGGTAATAATGATAGTCTTAAGGTTGTAGGAATAGGAGATATTCAAATATCCAAATGTCTTAGGATTAAGAATGTCCTTCTAGTCAAGGGGATGATATTTAATCTCCTAAGTATCAGTCAATTGTGTGATGTGGGTTACACAATTTATTTTCAATCAAGTCAATGTCTAGTTAGACAACATGACACATTTGACACGGTACTAGTAGGCACAAGGATAGATAACATTTACCAAGTTTCTTTTGAAAGTGCTACTAATGCTTTTGTTAAGTGTTTCATGTCAAAAGAAGATGAGTCTAACCTTTGGCACCGGAGACTAGCACACGTGAACATGAAGAATATCCGGAAATTAGCCAACAAGGGACTAGTTCGTGGCTTACCAAGCATCAAGTATGAAAAGGATAAGCTTTGTGATGCATGTCAAATGGGTAAGAAAACAAAATCTGCAGATAAAGGTAAAAGTGCTGTAAGTACTTCTACCGCTTTGGATTTACTTCACATGGACTTGTTTGATTGTAGCACCGTTATATCGTTGAATGGTAGTAGATATTGTTTTGTGATCATTGATGATTTTACTAGATATACATGGACATATTTTCTAAAATACAAGGATCAAACCTTAAATGTTTTTCTTTCTTTTTGTAGAAGGGTTGAAAATGAGAAATCATCAACAATTAAGACAATTAGGAGTGATCATGGAGATGAATTTCAAAATCAAAGGTTTTTAGAGTTTTGTCAAGAGAAAGGTTATAGACACGAGTTCTCCACTCCTAGAACACCACAACAAAATGGTGTTGTAGAGAGGAAGAACCGGGTCTTACAAGAGGCTGCACGAAGCATGCTCAATGAGTACTCCTTACCGAGTTACTTATGCGCTGAAGCTGTGAACACAGCTTACTACGTGCAAAACCGAGTCCTCATTCATAGATTCCTAGGGAAGACTCCTCATGAACTTTGGTTTGGAAAACCACCTACAGTTAAACATCTTAGGGTGTTTGGTTGTAAGGTGTTCATTCTAAACACCAAGGACCATATTGGAAAGTTTACAGCGAAGGCTAATGAAGGAATACTGGTCGGGTACTCCCTCGTCAGAAAAACTTACCGAGTCTATAACAAGAAGTCCAGATTAGTTGAAGAATCTTCTGATGTTGTTTTTGAGGAAATTCCAAAAGCAAATGATCAATCAGAAGATGTCGAAGGAGTTCAATTCGAACTTAGGAAACTAAGTTTGGATGGAAGTCCAAGTGTTGTAGATGGTGGTGATGAGTCTGATGACGGTGAGCCTAGACAACCCATAGATCAGTCGGATCCTGAGGCTGAGCATGTGTCTAGTGACACCATCCAAGAAGCACCACCAACACCAAGGCAAACTAGGTTAGCCTCTAGTCATCCCCAAGACTAAATTGTTGGAGATATCCATCATGGGGTTAGGACTAGATCATTCTTCAGGAATGAGGCTAATGAAGTTGCCCTAATTTCCGAAATTGAACCTAGGAAAATTGATGAAGCATTAAATGATCCCGATTGGATCATTGCTATGCAAGATGAATTAGGTCAATTCGAAAGAAGTCAAGTTTGAGACTTAGTCCCTAGACCTAAGAAGACCACCATTATTGAACCAAATGGGTCTTGAAAAATAAATTGAACCATAAGGGAGAAATCGTAAAAAACAAGGCACGCTTAGTAGCCAAGGGCTATAGTCAAGTTGAAGGCCTTGATTACGATGAGACCTATGCTCCCGTGGCACGATTAGAGTCCATCTGATTGATGCTTGCATTTGCAGCATATCGAGGTTTCAAACTCTATCAAATGGATGTCAAATCGGCCTTCCTAAATGGTTTAATAAGAGAAGAGGTCTATGTCGAACAACCTCCGGGGTTTGAGAGTTTCGAATTTCCAAACCACGTGTTCAAGCTCAAGAAGGCGCTCTACGGTCTTAAACAAGCACCTCGGGCTTGGTATGAGCGGTTGTCGACATTTCTGATTGAAAAAGGTTTTGTAAGAGGACAAATAGACCCTACGCTATTTCTACGGAGAGATGGTGACAATATATTTGTAGACCAAGTATATGTCGATAACATAATTTGTGGCTCAAACAATAAGGGCTATTTGAATGAATTTATTGGACACATGGAGAGTGAATTTGAGATGAGTCTAGTGGGAGAATTGACTTTCTTCCTTGGACTCGAAATCAAGCAAACTCGAGATGGAATCCATGTGCACCAATCAAAGTACACTCAAGAGATGCTCCGAAAATTTAACATGAGTGATTCTAAAGAGGTAACGACTCCCATGGCTACAAACACACGGTTAGACAATGATGAGAGTGGTAAGCCTGTTGACCTGACTCAATATCGGAGCATGATAGATAGTTTGCTATACCTCACAGCTAGTCAACCTGATATACTTTTTGCTGTGGGTATGTGCGCTAGGTATCAAGTATGTGCCCAGGAATCTCATTTAATTGTTGTTAAGAGAATTTTGAGATACCTTAAGGGCACAATTGGAGTTGGTCTTTGGTACCCCCGTACCGAGTCATTTGACCTAATTGGCTACACTGATTCTGACTATGCTGGGTGCAAGTTGGATCGAAAGAGCACAAGTGGGGGTTGTCAATTCTTAGGATCATCATTAGTTAGTTGGTCAAGTCGGAAGCAACATTGTGTTGCTCACTCAACGACCGAGGCAGAATATATCGCCATGGGAGAGAGTGTATCACAATTGTTATGGATGATTCATACACTAGAGGACTATGGATTAAGCTACAAGGGTGTGCAAGTGTTGTGTGACAACATTAGCACGATAAACCTAACAAAGAATCCAGTCCATCACTCTAGAACCAAGCATATTGAAGTGCGTCATCACTTCATTAGAGATCTTGTCGCTAGAGGAGACATTATACTCTCACATGTAGAGTCCAAATCGAATCTAGCGGACATTTTCACTAAACCACTTCCCGAGAATAAGTTTAGCTTCTTACGAAGGGAATTGGGAATGTGTCGCGCTTCATAGGATTGAAAAGCATATAAAACCCTTCATGATCATTTCAAAATTGTTAAGGCACAACAATTGGGCAACTTGAGAACACCTCACACAAACTATAAGGTTTAACAAAACGTTTTTGTTTGCTATAAGTGGGGTGAGATGTTAGGATCAACCTAATTACTCAAAATGTCAATGCATCCCTTGAGAAATTAGGTTGACGAGATAATGATCATTAAGTTGACCAAGTTTGGGGAAAACCAATGCATAACATATGTGTATTTGGCTCCATGATCATACTTGGACATTCCAATCAAGGAAACTTGATTGGAGACTTATTTTGATACAAACACGTTTTTCATTGGATGAATGTTCTAATTGATTGAATGCTTTGATTAGGTGCCTTTGATTGGGAAAAGCTACGGGTAGTGGCTTGAAGGCTCAATGAACTGGTAGATCAGTCTGGTGACTGATCCACGATCTGTAATCGGTCAGTGTGACCGATCACAAGAAGTCGCGATTCCTGGTTTCTGACTGGGGACCGATCAGGCTTGAGCTTGATCGGACTAAGACCATCCTGATCGGTCTGGTGACCGATCAGGGGTCACTCTGATCGGTCTGGTGACCGATCAGTATCTGACAGCTTTAATTCAAAAGCGCTGTCAGAGTTCTGATCGCATTCTGATTGCTATTGATACACTACTGATCTTTGTTCTGAGTCTTCTGATATTTGATCCTCTGTTGATTTGTTGTGCTAATGATCTGCTAAGTGTGCAGGTAACTCAGGGCTTACTCAAGGAGAGTCAACTGGGGTATTTTGCTACGATAGTTTAGGCGTTTCCCGTTTGCAAGAAACAACGGCTTCTGGCGTGAGCTGCAACGGCTGAGAAGCTGATGACCTAGGACTCAGCTGGAGAGGGTTCAGTGAGTCCAGAGGAGGTCAGGGATAGCTGGGTTGTTGCAGGTGAGATGCTGGCAGGCTCCAAAGGAGCGTCTGTGACTTGGCGATGCAAAGCAGGTTAAGCTGTGAAGTGGAGAAGGAACAGAAAACACTTGATCATCTCTTCTAGTAACAAGCTGCTTCTCCATCTCTGGGGCAACATTCTGATCCTTGAAGCAACTATTTCATACACTTGAGCAATTGGCAACCTGAGCCCTTGGAAGAGGCAGAGAGCTTGGCGAGTCCATCAGCAAGACACGAAGAGCAGGGAGTTCTTGCGTGAGATCTGTGCTGAGTGGAGCTTGGTGAGGAGCTCTCTTGTGCCCTTTTTATCCTAAGTGCTCTGTAAGCTCCTTATTGTTTCATTGTGCTTAATTTCATATACACTGATTGAAACGCTGTGGAGAGGTTAATCCACCGAGAAGGAGGTTGCATTCTATCCGGATTTTCCAGGGCTTGATCTGCCGACGATCAATGGGATTGCCCACCTTACGGGCACGCCAAGGAGTAGGGGCAAGTTATCCCCGAACCTTGTAAATCCTCTTTGTTAGCGTTTTGTGCTTGTGCTTAGTTTAGGGTTTAGTTTCTGCATCTCTCTGTTTTTGTATTGCTTCCGCTGTGCTGCGACTAACCCTAAGTGCAGAGTTTCAAAAGTGAAAGTAATTCGTGTCTGGCTACATTCACCCCCCCCCCCTCTCTAGCCATCCAAGCACCAACATTTCTTACCAATCCGTAGGACGGATTCATTGGATAGATTGGTAGAGTTATATTGCAGCAAGATCATCAGATTACATGGTAATCCCCTGAGTATTATATCGGATAGAGATTTGCGGTTTACATCATGTTTTTGGCAGGGTCTACAGTAGGTCATGGGTACAAAGCTTCGGTTTAGCACCACTTTTTACCCACAGATAGATAGGTAGTCTGAGGGCACAATCCAGACCTTGAAGGATTTATTGAGGTCATGTGTTATGGATTTTGTAGGTAGTTGGTGTAACGACCCGACCCGTCTACCAGCCCATTTACCGGTCCTCACGACCGTCGTACCGTCGACCATCGACCGTGTCGTTACTCATACTAGGCCTTCCCACCCCTGGGTGTGGATTTTTGCCTGGGTCTAGGGTTCGAATCCTGGGAAGGCAAAAATTCACACCCAGGGGTGGGAAGACCTAGTATGAGTAACGGCACAGTCGATGGTCGACGGTACGATGGTACGACAGTCGTGAGGACCGGTAAATGGGCCGGTAGACGGGCCGAGTCGTTACAGTTGGGAGGATCATCTACACCTGGTAGAGTTCACCTATGTCAACAACTATCATTCGGCTATCCAGATATTACCGTTTGAGGCATTGTATGATAGAGCATACAGGAGCCCCTCTCTCTTTGAGGAGGTTGGGGAACCTCAGCTATTGAGACCTCTAAGTGTTCAGCATGATGCAGTGTTAGTCTGAGTTATTAAATGCAGGATGTTCGAAGGCCAGATCGCTAGAAGAGTATATGGATCGAAGACGGAGACCTCTGGAGTTCTCTGTTAGAGATCACATATTTTATGAATTTCACCCATTAAAGGGGTGAAGAGATTTGGGATGAGGGGTAAGCTAGCTCCGCCTTATATTAGCCCTTTCTAGATATTAGAGAGGATAGGAGTAGTAGTGTACTAGTTGGCACTGCCACTGTCTCTTGCTGGGGTGCATGATGTATTTCATGTTTCTATGCTGAGAAAGTATATACCAGATCATGCTCATGTGTTGATGGATGTATCGATCTCACTTCAGCCTGACGCGACCTACGAGGAGGTACTAATGCAAATTCTGGGACACAAAGAGTGTCAACTACGGAACAAAGTAATCTGGTTGGTCAAGTGAATGGCAACATCATTCTGATGAGGAGGCAACATGGGAGTTTGAGGATAAGATCAGGGCTCGTTACCCTCATCTGTTTCCTTGAGGTGCGTATTACTTTCATTTATTTATCGGTATTATATGATAAACTATTGATTACTTGTTGCACCCAAGAATGAAATTTAGGAATCAAATTTTTGTTAGTGGGAGATAATGTTAAATATGAAAAATTAATACTTGATAAAGAGGAATTTTTCGAAAATTATTGAAACCAATTTTTAGGGTCTCACGGGGTTAATCGAAGAGGTTTGAGTTGGTTAGGGAAGTAATGGTTGGAGTTGTGATCACCAAACTCTGGAGGGCTAAAATGCTAAAAACCTAATTTTGGGGATGCAGATTTAATTGACCAAGGAAAATGGGTTAAATTGTAAATTGACACTCATTTAAATCTTTCTCCCCTTCTCAACGATCTCTGCCGAGCAAACGATCGCAATTCACCTTCGCCCCCTCTTCTCTCCTCCTCCCTGTGAGCTCCGATCCAGTCATCCTAAGAGAGAGAGGTTTCATTGGTGCTCATCGACCACCGGACCCCACACCTCTTCTTCCCTCACACGATCACGAGTCTTCCAGCTCTCAGGCGCCGACGACTTTACTTTCACTCTGCCAGGTCCTTATCGGAACAAACTCAGTCCTAGGTTTTTTCCCCCTAAACCTTGATCTTGTGGATTCTTCCCTTCATTACTTATCGAGTTTTGCCACTCCAACCCAGAGCCACTGGATCCTCTACTCCGATCTGCCCAATCCAACTGAGAGAGGGCTTGGAGGTAGGGATAAGTCATTGGAGAAGGAGATTTCCACCTGTTTTCTTAGTTATCTATTGGTTCTCTCTTTAATCAAAATAGATGGGGGAATAGGGATGTTGCACACCCTAATTCAGGTGAACTTTGTGTATTTTGCTTGTTGATCTTGGATGGTTTCTGGGGTTGCATGGGGTTGGATCAATTTGATTGAATCTATTTGCTAGTTGAACTGAAGATCATGATGTTAATTTTTGAAAGAATAATAATTTTGTAAAAACATAAAATTTGTATGAAAAAAAAACTAACTCCCCCTGAGCCTGACATCTTCTGGCTACCCTTGTTAACTACAAGAAACTCTACCTAAGTGTCTTAAGAGACTTTAGTGTTGACCTAGAGAATTTTCCTATAAGTGTAGGCCAAATAATTTTCAAAAAGATATATAAGTTTTTGAAGGCTATTTATAAATTCACACAATCATGCATGAAATTCATTAAAACATTATTATGTTTAAATCATTATTTTGAAAATAGATTTTTAAGAAAATATTATAAAGATTTTTTAAAATATTTTGAAAATATTTATCAATTAATTAGTCCTTATCATCTCACTCATTCTAAGTGTCGCAGTACAAACAAGCATGGTAGCCTTATGGGTGTTTGTGATATGCTTGATTAATATTTCTCAATTTAATTTTATAGATTGATTGATCTTGAGTTAGATTCAAGTCTAAAAAGTAGTAACTTAAAATTAAATTTCAATAATTTTCTTCTAGGTCTTGGCGAGACACAGAGGTCTTCTTGGGTATCAGAACAACGACCCTTTACTTGACAAAGCCTTTTAAAGGAATGATACTTTTAATTTACACTTTGAGAAACTCTGGTCTAACTAGTCTAGGATGTAGCGGGGTAATTTCAACTAGTTCCACTTAGCTAAGTCGACCAAGTCGGGTACTCCTTACCCTTTCTGACTTCTTAGACCAAGCTTCCCTAACGTATTATCATCTCGCCCCACCCTGCTGGTACTATGTTAGGAAAGTATCAAATAATTTTTTTCCTATCTAGTCATTCTAGATTAAGTATGAAATAAACTAGCATGAATGACATGACAGATATAAAGAAAAAGTAAGCAAATGCATGAGCATGACAATTATGCATGTGTCAATCAAGTCAAAGCATTTTAATTTGATTTCTAATAAAGTATTAAATTATCGATTTGATACAGATCGTGTGAACCCGTAAATATGTCAACTCACTTTGACACATTTGTTATTATTATGTTAATTGTTTCATTTGGTAGAATTGTATTAGTTTCATAATTACAGATCTTTAAATTGAATTTAGTTCATGGATTTTATAATAACAAATTCTGAATTTTCAATTAAGGTTTTAACATTGAGTTTCCAATTAAGGTTGAATTATTAATTAAAATTTGAGATTTACTCAATTAAATTTGAATATTTTAAGAGTTAAGAATTTTTATATTTGGAGTATGATTTTTAATTTTCAAATTAAAGTCAATAAGATTTATTAATTAGAATTTGAGAATTATTCAATTAGATTTGAATTTTAAGAGTTAATTAAGAAGTTTATATTTAGATTTTTGAATTAAGATTTTAATTTTGAATTTCTAATTAATTTAATTAGAGATTTATTCAATTAGATTTGAATTTTTTAAAATTTAATTAATAATTTTGGATTTAAGTACATCTTTTTCATTAATTCAAATAATTCTGATTCATCTATTGATTCCTTTGATTTTAACGCTTCAATTATATTTAATATTTCTTTTTTATTTGTTTTCTTGTAAGATTTTTTTATTAAAGTTTTAAGTTGGATTAATTCTAGTATTATATATTCAGAATCATCTTCATCTTCAGAATTATATTCAGAATCAATAATTAAAGTTTTAATTAATGTTTTAGAATTATCTTCCAGATTTTTAATTAAATTTTCATGATTATCTTTAAATTATTAGGATTATCTTCAGAATTTATATTAATGTTTCATTATTATTTTCAAAATTATTAGGATTATGTTCATTATTATTAATTAAAGGTTCATTATTATCTTCAAAAGTATTAGGATTATCTTCATGATTATTTATTAAAGTTTTATTATTATCTTCAAAATTATTATGAGTATTCTTAGGATTATTAATTAATGTTTCATTATTATCTTCAAAATTATTAGAATTATTCTCAAGATTATTAATTAAAATTTCATTATTATCTTCAAAATTATTAGGATTATTCTTAAGATTATTAATTAAAGTTTTATTATTATCTTCAGAATTATCTGAGAAATTATTTAAAATGTTAGAATTAATTTCTAAAATTACAACATTAATATTAAAAATTAAGGAATTAATATTCAATATTTTAATATTGCAAATGTTTGATTTAGATACATTTACTAATTTATCATGGAATATATTTAATTTATTGTGTAAAAAGTCTAATTTATCCGAAAAAGATACCTTTACATGCATAGGGATATTTTTGGAAATAAAATTATCATATAAATTAGAATCTAAACTGACAGGGGTATTTTTGTAAAAATTAAATCTCTTTACCATCCTCACATTTTCTGATATTGTCAATCTATTCTTCCTCCATTCTGGACATTGATTCTTATAGTGCCCATGCTTTCAACACCAGATGTGGTTCTTATCCCTCCGGACTCCTGACGTTGGTACCTCCATTACCGCCAGTGGAGTCATTCGAATCTTACGAGTAGGATACTTATTTTTGTAGTGTCCTCTCTCCCTGCACTTAAAACAAATTATACGAAATTTGAAATTACACATAATTAAATTTACCTTTTTCACCCTTGTCTCCCCCTCAATTCCTGGCCTTCTTGATCCTTTGGCAGTGAGTCCGATCAGAGCCACCTCCTTTAATACCAATTGTGGGATAGGTGACGTCAATAGAGAGGGGGGGGAGGTGAATATCGACTGACGTTCATTTGAGAATTTCATCATACGTTCATTCGTTCTTTCTATCAAGAGTGTTAGTAGCATAGTGGAATAATAAAAGTAAAAAACAACAAAACAGTAGACAAGAGGGATTTATTTTCTTGGTTCCCAACCCCCCAGGGTCAGTACATTCAAGGCCTATGTACTCGACGTGAGTCCACTAATAGTCTTCTTTCCCGAATTTCTAGTGGTGGAGAAAACCCATCTTACAGTTCGAGAGATACAAGCGAAAGTAAATGAAAATTATGTACAACTTGTAATAATAAAAAGCAAACCAAAGAAAGAAGATTCCGACCAATCCGGAAGTCCGAAGTGCAGCATGTTGGAACTTGGATGGCTAGAGAGGGGGGGTGAATATAGCCAGACACCGAACTTTAGCACTTATCGATTTTCTGCACCTCAAATGTTAGTAGCACAGCGGAAGCTAAAGAAAATAGAGTATGCAGAAATGAAAACTCTAAGCTAAGAGCAAACACAAGAACGCTGACAAGAGGATTTACAAGGTTCGCGGATAACTTGCCCCTACTCCTTGGCGTGCCCTTAAGGTGGGTGATCCCTTGATCGTCGGCATATCAAGCCCCGGAAAATCCGGATAGTAAGCAACCTCCTTCTCGGTGGAGAAACCTCTCCACAGCGTTTCAACACAGATAAAGTTTTAAGCACAATGAAACACAAGAAGGATCTTACAGAGCACGTAGGACAGCAAGAACCCAAGCAAACTTCTCACCGAGCTCCACCCAGCGCAGAGCTCACGCAAGAACTCCCTTCTTCATGTCTTCTCGCTGATGGACTCGCCAAGCTTCCTGGTTCTTCTTCCAAATGCTCAAGTAACAGAGGTTGCTTCAGAGATCGCAGTTGTTTGCTCAAGATGATGGAACAACAGATCACACAAGCACACAATGTGGAGAACCGATCGCGCAGCAAGAAGTGAACTCAGCAAGCATTCTGTTCAGCAAAAACTCCTCAGCTCTTCTCCGCTACGCAGCTTAAGTCTCTCCACTGATCGCCAGGTCATCTCACTGCAGCCTCCAGCTGCTCACCTGCAACAACCAGCCTACCACTGAGCTCTCCTGGACTCCCTGAGCTTCCCTCAGCCTAGCCCCAGTCAGCAGCTCCAGCAGCGCCAGCGCCCGTTGCAACCTGAGATGGCAAATGGACAAACCTGCTCCAAGGAAAGGCCTCCATTGACTCTCCTTGAGTGTTTGAATCCATCCCTGTCACCTGCAATCTTGATCAGATCATTAGCACAGCATATCACACAGAGAATCAAGGATCAGATATTAAGCGCAGAGAAATCAGATGTGTTCAGACGTGATCAGAGCGTCTGACAGTGCATTTTGAATTAAAGTGATCGGTCACCGGACCGATCCAGGGCTCGTGGATCGGTCACCGGACCGATCCACTGCTTTGCTGGGGCTCCCAGCTTTCGCGGACAATCGGGCCTGATCGGTCACCAGACCGATCAGGCTGTGACCTAATCGGTCACCAGACCGATCAGGCTCCTCTCTGACCGATCAGGCTCTAACCTGATCGGTTATAAGATGGAGTCCGCGACACTTGATCTTTCTCCAGAACGGTCTGAATAGTGTTCCAAATCGGTCACCACCGATCAGGAGCAAATCAGTAAGGTTCCCAAAACCTACAGGATGCTCCCTGATCGGTCACCAACTGATCCGGAGCAGAACAGCAGGGGAACTCAACTCACTATGAGCTCCCTGATCGGTCACCAGACCGATCAGGAGCAAAGCAGTGAGTGAACTGCATGCTCGCTGATCGGTCACCAGACCGATCAGGAGCCTAGCAGTAGGTTCCATCCTCACTGTGTGCCCCCTGATCGGTCACCAGACCGATCAGTAATCGATGGATCGGTCACCAGACCGATCCATGAAGGAGCACCGTGCCAACATCCCTGATCGGTCACCAGACTGATCCAGGGACTCCAACCTAGCCCTCCAAGCTAGGATTTCATCCAACCTAGACCTCCAAGCTAGGACCTGTACCTCCAAGCCAAGATTTCATCAACCTAGCCCTCCAAGTTAGGACCTGACCCTCCAAGCCAGGACTTTATCAACCTAGCCCTCCAGGCTAGGACCTGACCCTCCAAGCCAGGACTTTTTCACACCTAACCCTCCAGGTTAGGACTTTTCACACCTAGCCCTCCAAGCTAGGATTTTCCACACCTAACCCTCCAGGTTAGGACTTTCCACACCTAGGCCTCCAAGCTAGGATTTTCCACACCTAGCCCTCCAAGCTAGGATTTTCCACACCTAACCCTCCAGGTTAGGACTTTTCCACACCTAGCCCTCCAAGCTAGGATTTTCCACACCTAACTCTCCAGGTTAGGACTTTTCCACACCTAACCCTCCAGGTTAGGACTTTTTCACACCTAGCCCTCCAAGCTAGGATTTTTCCACACCTAACCCTCCAGGTTAGGCAACTAGGACTTTTCCACACCTAGCCCTCCAAGCTAGGATTTTTCCCACCTAACCCTCCAGGTTAGGATTTCAATCACTCCATGCCTAATCCCCGATCAAGACTTAATCATAATCATAATCATCAACCTAAACTAAAATCGATGTCAACACCAAAATAATAATCAGGGTCAGACTGCATTAACAATCTCCCCCCTTTTGTTGTTTGACAACCCGATTTTAAGTTTAGGGATTCGAAATCAATTATCTCAACTTTCATAATCATAGGGGAATTAGGATCCTCCCCCTACAATATAATCATCCTAAACTTAACCAACCACACTCTCCCCCTTTGTCGAGCATCGAAAAGGGTCTAGAGGGGCTGTTAAGTTTAAACATACTCCCCCTCAACCCTAGGGGTTTCCCAAAACAACAAAGGATTTGAATAATTTTGAGGAACATAGAAAACATATGAAAAAGATAAAGCATGGCAAAGCAATCATATGTATCATATGAACATGGAGTCATAAGCATAATCATAGCAGCGCATAATGAGGCATACATGACGATAGTAGGCATATGAACAATCATATAAACTAACCATAACCATATAAATCAGATGCATACAGCCATAGAGTCATACAATCCAAATAGTCAAATAGGATCAACCCTCAGCGGGGTAATCGTCGATGAATCATCAATATATATAACATCCCCTGGTGGAGTGCTGCTGGAGGTCGCAGCTCCAGGAAACGTATGATGGTACCACTCCTCATACCACGTCTCCTGCAATGAGCAGATCCCAGAAACATCAGATGCTAGAGCATCTAGTCGGCGATCGAAAGACCGAAATTCTGAGCTGACCTCCTGTCGCCAGAGCTCGGAAATATTTAACTCGTGCTGCATCGTCTACTCTAGCTCCGCAACCTGCCAGCGGAGATCTGGATCCGGCTCATAGTACTCCTCAGCAGCCGCGGACAGCTCCTGATCATGGGCTGCCCGAGGTAACTCCTCCACACGTCTCCTGTCCTTCCACCTCAATTCGTGCGGTCCGACAACAATGTCGGACTAGGCTAACATGCGTCGATCAAGTTGGCAGTCCTGTCGAACCATGGGTACGATGCTGCCCTGGGAGACGTCGATACCAACCGAATGTAGCCAAGCAATAATGATATATCCAAATGGCATGTACACTGTCTGACCATACATCAAGCTGTAGGTAATGATGGAGAAAAAGATGGAAGTCACTGGGTCAAAGTCTAACTGCTGATGCATCCCGTAGAGCATCAAGCAGTGGAATGAGTGAATCTCATCTAAGTGTTTCGAAGTAGTCGGGAGGAGATAGTTAGTGATGATTTTAAACAAGACATAATCAATGGGGCAAAGACGGAGAGCAGGAAATGTGACGAATACACCGGCGCGCTCACGGGGACCCTCTGGCCTGTGATGGCCGAAGAAGTACTCATAAATAGAGTCAGGAGTGACTCCATCGAAGGGAACCGGTAGAGGATCCGGAAGATAAGGGTAGAGTGAAAAGTCATTATCAGATCGGCGACAGCCAAGAAAGGTAGTGAAAGCTGATAAATCAAAGTTTAGGTCGATACCGGCAACACGGGTCCTCCACCCCATACCCTCTCCACTAACCATGTTATTGTAGAATTCGGAGACCAAATCAAAGTTGAAGCCCATAAAACTCAATGATTCGTCGTACTGATGGACAATGTTCGTAAATGAATGTGTAGTCCACAGTTCGACATGGCATGAGTTTGAAGGTGTGATATTTAAAGGCTAGAGCGTAATGAATATTTTGAAATCTAGTATGAGGAGGTGGTGGAGGTCTTGAAGGGGGTGTAGATGATGAAGGGCCTTTGCTCTTGGAAGACCCTTCAGCGGGTTCCTTGCCATTAGATAACTTTCTAAAGGGTTTGAAGAATTGATCATGACAACCGTTTAAATCAAATGAAATGAGGGCATAATCAATAGAGTTTGATCATTCAACGATGACACAAGGATGAAATATAACACAAGATGGAATTGATCATATAAGCATAAGTTTAATCAAAGAATCAAGATTTGATCACAGGAAGAATCAGATCATGATAGAGATTGCACATGATTAGGTTTAATCAGTTGGGTGAAAAGTCATGGCAAGGTCACGGCAATGAGTAGAATCACAACACAACAGGAAAAGAAAGAACATGGTTAGCCCAAATACATAATCTATGAATTGATTTGTAAGAACACCAACAACAATGCTTACTTAAGTGCCATGTTGAGTCGTTTGACTTCGGAAACTTGCTCACGAGAGGAATCACGCGGCTGAGTTGTGCAGAAAGTCGCACACGCACTGATGCTTCGCGAGAAAGAACAGAGGAACTCCCAGCAGCACAGAAGAGAAACACCCCACGCACAGCAAGGATAAGATCACCAGAAGCCACGCGTAGAAGGAAGAAACGTAGGAAGAGCTCACGCAGGAAGAGAGGGATCTCACGCACAAGAGAGGATTTCAGCGCTAGGGCTTGGGAAGAAAGGGTTTACACGAAGTTAATAGGTTGGCGGATCGGTCCACCAACCGAAATTTAATGTGATCGATCGGATCACCGTTCGATCTGGGAACGCCCAGACCGATCAGGCTCCGGTCTGATCGGACTGGCCTGGTCCTGATCGGTCCGCTGATCGATCAGGCAGGCTCTTGATCAATCGGTTGATCGATCAGGAAGCGAACAGTAGGTTTGGGAAGCTTACTGTGAGCCCCCTGATCGGTCTGTGGACCGATCACCACAGAGTGCCAGATCGGTCTGGAGACCGATCCAGGTCAACATAGTGGGTTTTGATAATTTTTTATGGAGAAGTTGGATCGGTCCGTTGGACCGATCAGATATACTCCTGATCGGTCCGGTGACCGATCAGGCTCCCTGAAATTTCCTGACATGATCTGAAACTTTCAGTTTCAGACTTCCCTTCAATTTCTGATAAGATCTAATGAAGTTGATCGATCTTGGAAGTTATCTCTTGACTAAAATTGATCCCTGAACAAGGATCAAAGGTCCTTATGGGTTTAACAATCACTTTGCTCCACCCAAGTGGAGTCAAACTCAATCAACAAACATTCATGCAATTTCAAGCAAGTTTGTCCCAAATTCAGGTCTCCAATCAAATTTCCTTGATTGGAATGTCCGAGTATGATCATGGAGCCAAGTACACATGTGTTATGCATTGGTTTTCCCCATACTTGGTCATCGAAGTGATTTTTATCTCATCAACCAAATTTCTCAAGGGATGCATTGACATTTTGAGAAATTGAGTTGATCCTAGCATCTCACCCCATATCGAACAAACAAAAACATTTTGTTGAACCTTATAATTTGAGTGAGATGTCCCCAAGTTACCCAATTGTTTTCCCCAACAATTTCGAATTAATCATGAAGGGTTTTGAATGTAATTCAATCCTACGAAGCACGACACATTCCCAACTCCCTTCTTAAGAAACTAAATTCATTCTCGGGGAGTGGTTTAGTGAAAATGTCCGCTAGATTTGATTTGGACTCTACATATGAGAGTACAACATCTCCTCTAGCAACATGATCCCTAATGAAGTGGTGGCGCACTTCAATATGTTTAGTCCTAGAATGATGGACTGGATTCTTTGTTAGGTTAATTGTGCTAATGTTGTCACACAACACTTGCACACCCTTGTAGCTTAATCCATAATCCTCTAATGTATGAATCATCCACAACAATTGTGATACGCTCTCTCCCATGGCGATATATTCAGCCTCGGTCGTGGAGAGAGCAACACAATGTTGCTTCCGACTTGACCAACTAACTAAAGATGATCCTAAAAATTGGCAACCCCCACTTGTGCTTTTCCGATCCAACTTGCATCCAGCATAATCGGAATCAGTGTAGCCAATTAGGTCAAATGATTCGGTACGAGGGTACCAAAGACCAACTCCAATTGTGCCTTTAAGGTATCTCAAAATTCTCTTAACAGCAATTAAGTGAGATTCCTTGGCACAAACTTGATACCTAGCGCACATACCCACAGCAAAGAGTATATCAGTTCGACTAGCTGTGAGGTATAGCAGACTACCTATCATGCTTCGATATGAGTCAAATCAACAGGTTTACCACTCTCATCATTGTCTAATCTTGTGTTGGTAGCCATGGGAGTGGTTACCTCTTTCGAATCACTCATGTTAAATTTTAGGAGCATCTCTTGAGTATACTTTGATTGGTGCACATGGATCCCATCTCGGGTTTGTTTGATTTCAAGTCCAAGAAAAAAGTCAACTCTCCCACTAGACTCATTTTAAATTCACTCTCCATGTGTCCAATAAATTCATTTAAATAGCCCTTGTTGTTTGAGCCGTAAATTATGTCATCGACATATACTTGGGCTACAAAAATATTATCACCATCTCTTCGTAGAAATAGTGTAGGGTCTATTTGGCCTCTAACAAAGCCTTTATCAATTAAAAATGTCGACAACCACTCATACCAAGCTCGGGGTGCTTGTTTAAGACCGTAAAGTGCCTTCTTGAGCTTGAACACGTGGTTTGGAAATTCGGTACCCTCAAACCCCGGAGGTTGTTCGACATAGACCTCTTCTCTTAATAAACCATTTAGAAAGGCCGATTTGACGTCCATTTAATATAGCTTGAAACCACGATGTACTGCAAATGCAAGCATCAATCGGATGGACTCTAATCATGCCACGGGAGCATAGGTCTCATCATAATCAAGGTCTTTAACTTGACTGTAGCTCTTGGCTACTAAGCGTGCCTTGTTTCTTATGATTTCTCCCTTATGGTTCAATTTATTCTTGAAGACCCATTTGGTTCCAATAATGGTGGTCTTCTTAGGTCTAGGGACTAAGTCCCAAACTTGACTTCTTTCGAATTGACCTAGTTCATCTTGCATAGCAATGATCCAATCGGGATCATTCAATGCTTCATCAATTTTTCTAGGTTCAATTTCGAAAATTAGGGCAAATTCATTAGCCTCATTCCTAAAGAATGATCTAGTTCTAACCCCATGGTGGATATCACCAACAATTTAGTCCTGGGAATAACTAGAGGCTAATCTAGTTTGCCTAGGTGTTGGTGGTGCTTCTTGAATGGTTTTACTAGACACCGGTTCCGCCTCAGGATCCGGCTGATCTATGGGTTGTCTAGGCTCACCATCATCGGATTCATCACCATCAACAACATTTGGACTTTCATTCAAACTTAGTCTCCTAAGTTTAAATTGAGCTTCATCGACATCTTCTAGTTGATCATTTGATTTTGGAACTTCTTCAAAAACAGCATCAAAAGATTCTTCAACCAATCTAGATCTCTTGTTGTAGACTCGATAGGCTTTGCTAACGAGGGAGTACCTGACTAGTATCCCTTCATCAGCCTTTGCCGTGAACTNAAACACGGTTTCTTCCTCTCTACGACACCATTTTGTTGTGGTGTTCTAGGAGTGGAGAATTCATATCTATACCCTCTATCTTGACAAAACTCTAAAAATTGTTGGTTTTGAAATTCACCTCCATGATCACTTCTTATTGTCTTAATTATTAATGATTTCTCATTTTCAATTCTTCTACAAAAAGAAATGAAAACATCTAAGGTTTGGTCCTTATATTTTAGAAAATATGTCCATGTATATCTAGTAAAATCATCAATGATGACAAAGCAATATCTACTTCCATTCAAAGATATGATAGTACTACAATCAAATAGATCCATGTGAAGTAAATCTAAAGCGGTAGATGTACTTACAACGCTTTTACCTTTATGTGCAGATTTTGTTTGCTTACCCATTTGACATGCATCACAAAGTTTGTCCTTTTCATACTTGATGCTTGGTAAGCCACGAACCAATCCCTTGTTGTCCAACTTCCGGATGTTCTTTATGTTCACGTGTGCTAGTCTCCGGTGCCAAAGGGTAGACTCATCTTCTCTTGACATGAGACACTTAGCAAACGCATTAGTAGCACTTTTAAATGAAACTTGGTAAATGTTATCTACTCTAGTTCCTACTAGTACCGTGTCAAAGTTGTCATGGTGTCTAACTAGACATTGACTTGATTTGAAATCAATTGTGTAACCCGCATCACACAATTGACTGACACTTAGGAGATTAAATGTCATCCCCTTGACTAGAAGGACATTCTTAATTCTAAGACATTCGGATATTTGAATGTCTTCTATTCCTATGACCTTAAGACTACCATTGTTACCAAATGAAACATTACCTCTACTTTTTCTTTGAAGTGTGGTAAACAATGATCTATCCCCGGTCATGTGTTTGGAGCACCCACTATCAACGAACCAAGTTGATAGATGCTCCCCCTCAATTACAACCTACACAATTCGAAAAATAGAAGTTTTAGGTACCTACACCTTGGTACCTAAAGCACATACTAAACAAGACTTAGGCACCCATGCCTTGACAACTTTCCTTTGAGGTCTAGGTCTCTTAGATTGTCTCACATCAGTCCTAGACACTAGGACACAAATGATGGTTCTTTGGGTCGGTAACCAATACCGACCCTATTGTAGACTGCCCTTTGGGCATTCAAGATCATGTCTAAGGTCTTTGAGCTTGTTGAGAACTTCTCAAGAACACTCTTGAGTCTCTCAACTTCACTCTTCAATGATTTATTTTCATCCTCTAACAATTCAATATGCAAATCATCAACATCCTCATCCCTAGAGGATTTCAATTGTTCAACTTCGATTTTCAAAGATTTAATCTCATCCTCTAACATTTCAACATGTAAATCATCTACATCCTCATCCCTAGATGATTTCAATTGTTCAACTTCTAATTGCAATGATTTATCCTTATTTTTTGACTTTTTCAGCATATTGGTTAAGCATGCAATTGCTCTATAGCATTTCACAAGTTCGGGAGTGGTTACCTCTTCATCATCCGAAGATAATGAAGTCGCGTTTGAGGAGTCGGAGGATTCATCACTGCTTTCTTCTCCTCCAAGAGTCATGAGTGCCACATGCCGTGTGCTCTTCTCCTCCTTCTCTTCATCGGACGAACTTGAGGAGGATTCATCCCAAGTGGCCTTCAAAGCCTTCTTCTTCTTCTTGGATTTTTCCTCATTCTTCTTGAGTTTAGGGCAGTCCTTCTTGAAGTGCCCTTTCTTGCTACACTCATAACAAGTAATATTATTCTTATCAATCTTAACTTCACTAGGGTTACCTTTCCCCTTGAAGCGTCGACCCTTCCTCATCATCCTTCAACAAAATTTGCCATCGCGGAGGAAGAAGACCCACTGCCATCTTCCTCGGACCCGGATTCAGATTCGGAAGAGGATAAAGATGAAGAGACTTCCTTCTCCTTCTTCTTCTCCTTCTTCTTCTTGTTCTTTTCACCTGCAACTAAGGCAATCCCCTTCTCCTTGGGGTCTTTGTCAGCCATTTCATGCAATTCCATTTCATAAAATAGATCATCTAGTTTTACAATTGATAAGTCCTTGGAAACTTTGTAGGCATCCACCATGGATGACCACAAAGCATTCCTTGGAAATGCTTTCAATACATACCTCACAAGGTCACGGTTCTCGACCTTTTCATCAATAGAATGAAGACCATTGAGGACTTCCTTGAACTGGCTATGAAGCTCACTTACCGTTTCATTTTCCTTCATGGAGAGGTTTTGTAATTGGTTGAGGAACAAATCCCTCTTGGCGATTCTTGAATCTCGGGTTCCCTCATGAAGTTCAATGAGCTTATTCCATAAATCTTTTGCACTTGAAAAGGGACCAACCTTGATGAGTTGGTCTTTGTTCATGCCACATTGTAGGGTCACTACCGCCTTCGCGTCGGCTTCACTCTTCCGAGTTTGCTCAGCCGACCAATGCCATGATTCTAACTCTTTGCCTTCATCATCCTTTAGAGGGGTAAAACCTTCCTTCACAGCGAACCAAGTGTTGATATCCATCTTTAGGTAGTACTCCATCTTCGATCTCCAATATTGGAAATCTGCTCCATCGAAGAAGGGTGGACGAGTGGTGCTAAAACCTTCTCTAAAAGCCATTTATGAAAGCTCTCGATTGTTAATCCGCTTGTACAGAGCCCCAAGCTCTGATACCACTTGTTGGACCTTGGATGGCTAGAGAGGGGGGGTGAATATAGTCAGACACTTAAACTTTAGCGCTTTTGAAATTCTGCACCTCAAACGTTAGTAGCACAGCGGAAGCTAAAGAAAACAGAGTATGCAGAAATGAAAACTCTAGGCTAAGAGCAAACACAAGAACGCTAACAAGAGGATTTACAAGGTTCGGGGATAACTTGCCCCTACTCCTTGGCATGCCCTTAAGGTGGGCGATCCCTTGATCGTCGACAGATCAAGCCCCGGAAAATCCGGATAATAAGCAACCACCTTCTCGGTGGAGTAACCTCTCCACAGCGTTTCAACAAAAATAAAGATTTAAGCACAATGAAACACAAGAAAGATCTTACTAAGCACTTGGAACCACAAGAAGACAAGCAGAACTTCTCCCGAGCTCCACCCAGCGCAGATCTCACGCAAGAACTCCCTTCTTCGTGTCTTCGCGCTGATGGACTCGCCAAGCCTCTTGTTTCGTCATCCAAGTGCTCGAGTAACAGATGGTTGCTTCAAAGATCACAATCGCTTGCTCAAGAGATGATGGAACAGAGTTGTCGCAAGCACAAGTTGTCGCCGAGTAGTTTCGTTGAGTTGCAGAGAGTTGTGGAGACTTGTTCACCACCAAGCGCTTAAGTCTCTTCCACTTAGCTCCAGGTCACCACCTCACTGCAGCCTCCAGCTGCTCACCTGCAACACCCAGCTACCACTGAGCTCTTCCTGGACTCCCTGAGCTTCCCTCAGCCAAGCTCCAGTCTGCAGCTCCAGCCATTGCAACCTGAGATGGCAAATGGACAAACCTACTCCAAGGAAAGGCCTCCATTGACTCTCCTTGAGTGTTTGAATCCATCCCTATCACCTGCAATCTTAATCAGAGCATTAGCACAGCAAATCATACAGAGAATCATGTATTAGAGATTAAGCGCAGAGATAGCAGTTGTGTTCAGACGCGATCAGAGCGTCTGATAGCATAATTTGAATTAAAGTGATCGGTCGCTGGACCGATCCAGGGCTCGTGGATCGGTCACCAGACCGATCCACCGCTTTACTGGGGCTCCCAACTTTCGCGGCCAGCAGGCCCTGAACGGTCACCAGACCGATCAGGCTGTGACCTGATCGGTCACCAGACCGATCAGGCTCCTCTCTGACCGATCAGGCTCCAGCCTGATCGATTATAAGACGGAGTCCGCGACACTTGATCATTCTCCAGAACGGTGTGAACAGTGTTCCAGATCAGTCACCAGATCGATCAGGAGCATATCAGTAAGGTTCCCAAAACCTACTGGATGCTTCCTGATCGGTCACCGGACCGATCAGGGGCAGAGCAGCAGGGGAACTCAACTCACTGTGGGCTCCCTGATCGGTCACCAGACCGATCAGGAGCAGAGCAGTGAGTGAACTGCACGCTTCCTGATCGGTCACCAGACCGATCAGGAGCCGAACAATAGGTTTCCAACCTCACTGTGTGCTCCCTGATCGATCACCAGACCGATCAGTCATCGCTGGATCGGTCACCAGACTGATCCACGAAGGAGCACCGTGCCAACTTCCCTGATCGGTCACCAGATCGATCCAGGGGCTCCAACCTAGCCCTCCAAGCTAGGGTTTCATCCAACCTAGCCCTCCAAGCTATGACCTGACCCTCCAAGCCAGGGTTTCACCCAACCTAGCTCTCCAAGCTAGGACCTGACCCTCCAAGCCAGGATTTCATCCAACCTAGCCCTCCAAGCCAGGATTTCATCCAACCTAGCCCTCCAAGTTAGGACCTGGCCCTCCAAGCCGGGATTTCATCAACCTAGCCCTCCAGGCTAGGACCTGACCCTCCAAGCTAGGACTTTTTCACACCTAACCCTCCAGGTTAGTACTTTTCACACCTAGCCCTCCAAGATAGGATTCTCCACACCTAACCCTCCAGGTTAGGACTTTTCACACCTAGCCCTCCAAGCTAGGATTTTTCCCACCTAACCCTCCAGGTTAGGACTTTTCCACACCTAACCCTCCAGGTTAGGACTTTTCGACACCTAGCCCTCCAAACTAGGATTTTCCCACTTAACCCTCCAGGTTAGGACTTTTCCACACCTAGCCCTCCAAGCTAGGATTTTTCAATCACTCCGTGCCTAATCCCCGATTAGGGCTTAATCATATTCATAACTATCAACCTAAACTAAAATCGATGTCAACACCATAACAACAATCAGGGTCAGACTGCATCAACACTACCATATCTGGAATTCTGAAAATCCTATATCATTAGAGAGGGTTGAGCTAGGAAATTATATTTTTGGTGTCCAAACCTCTAATCTTCCTAGATCACCTATGCTATAGTAGTAGATTAGATATATCAGTGAGTTTTGAGCAAAACTCACTAATGGACCTAGCATATATGGAATTCTGAAAATCCTATATCAGTAGAGAGGGTTGAGCTAGGAGATGATATTTTTGGTGTCCAAACCTCTAATCTTGCTGTATCACCAATGCTATAGTAGTAGCTTAGATATATCAGTGAGTTTTGAGCAAAACTCACTGATGGACCTACCATATCTAGAATTTTGAAAACCCTATATCATTAGACAGGATTGAGCTAGGAGATGATATTTTTGGTGTCCAAACCTCTAATCTTGCTGTATCACCAATGCTACAGTAGTAGTTTAGATATATCAGTGAGTTTTGAGCAAAACTCACTAATGGACCTACAATATCTGGAATTCAGAAAACCCTATATCACTAGACAGGGTTGAGCTAGGAAATGATATTTTTGTTGTCCAAACCTCTAATCTTCCTGTATTACCAATGCAATAGTAGTAGTTTAGATATATCAGTGAGTTTTGAGCAAAACTCACTGATGGACCTACTATATCTGGAATTCTGAAAACCCTATATCATTAGAGAGGGTTGAGCTAGGAAATGATATTTTTGGTGTCCAAACCTCTAATCTTCCTAGATCACCAATGCTATAGTAGTAGTTTAGATATATCAGTGAGTTTTTAGCAAAACTCACTGATGGACCTACCATATCTGAAATTCTGAAAACCTTATATCAGTAGAGAGGGATGAGCTAGAAGATGATATTTTTGGTGTCCAAACCTTTAATCTTGCTGTATCACCAATGCTATAGTAGTAGTTTATATATATCAGTGAGTTTTGAGCAAAACTCACTAATGGACCTACCATATCTGGAATTTTGAAAACCCTATATCAGTAGAGAGGGTTGAGCTAGGAGATGATATATTTGGTGTCCAAACCTCTAATCTTGCTGTATCACCAATGGTATAGTACTAGTTTAGATATATCAGTGAGTTTTGAGCAAAACTCACTAATGGATCTACCATATCTGGAATTCTGAAAACCCTATATCAGTAGAGAGGGTTTAGCTAGGAGATGATATTTTTGGTGTCCAAACCTCTAATCTTGTTGTATCACCAATGCTATATTAGTAGATTAGATATATCTGTGAGTTTTGAGCAAAACTCACTGATGGACCTACCATATCTGAAATTCTGAAAATCCTATATCATTAGACAGGATTGAGCTAGGAAATGATATTTTTGGTGTCCAAACCTCTAATCTTCCTGTATCACCAATACTATAGTAGTAGTTTAGATATATCAGTGAGTTTTGAGCAAAACTCACTGATGGACCTACCATATCTGGAATTCTGAAAACCCTATATCATTAGAGAGAGTTGAGCTAGGAAATGATATTTTTGGTATCCAAACCTCTAATCTTCCTGGATCACCAATGCTATAGTAGTAGTTTAGATATATCAGTGAGTTTTGAGCAAAACTCACTGATGGACCTACCCTATCTGGAATTCTGAAAACCCTATATCAGTAGAGAGGGTTGAGATAGGAGATGATATTTTTGGTGTCCATATCTCTAATCTTGCTGTATCACCAATGCTATTGTAGTAGTTTAGATATATCAGTGAGTTTTGAGCAAAACTCACTGATAGACCTACTATATCTGGAATTCTGAAAACCCAATATCATTAGACAGGGTTGAGCTAGGAGATGATATTTTTGGTGTCCAAACCTCTAATCTTGCTGTATCACCAATGCTATAGTAGTAGTTTAGATATATCAGTGAGTTTTGAGCAAAACTCACTGATGGACCTACCATATCTGGAATTCTGAAAACCCTATATCATTAGACAGGGTTGAGCTAGGAGATGATATTTTTGGTGTTCAAACCTCTAATCTTGCTGTATCACCAATGCTATAGTAGTAGTTTAGATATATCAGTGAGTTTTGTGCAAAACTCACTGATGGACCTACCATATCTGGAATTTTGAAAACCCTATATCATTAGACAGGGTTGAGCTAGGAAATGATATTTTTGGTGTCCAAACTTCTAATCTTGCTGTATCACCAATGCTATAGTAGTAGTTTAGATATATCATTGAGTTTTGAGCAAAACTCACTCATGGACCTACCATATTTGGAATTCTGAAAACCCTATATCATTAGACAGGGTTGAGCTAGGAAATGATATTTTTGGTGTCCAAACCTCTCATCTTCCTGGATCACCATTGCTATAGTAGTAGTTTAGATAGATCAGTGAGTTTTGAGCAAAACTCACTGATGGACCTACCATATCTGGAATTCTGAAAACCCTATATCAGTAGAGAGGGTTGAGCTAGGAGTGATATTTTTGGTTTCCAAACCTCTAATCTTGCTGTATCTCCAATGCGATAGTAGTAGTTTGGATATATCAGTGAGTTTTGAGTAAAACTCAATGATAGACCTACCATATCTAGAATTCTGAAAACCCTAAATCAGTAGAGAGGGTTGAGCTAGGAGATGATATTTTTGGTGTCCAAACCTCTAATCTTGCTGTATCACCAATGATATAGTAGTAGTTTAGATATATCTGTGAGTTTTGAGCAAAACTCACTGATGGACCTACCATATCTGGAATTCTGAAAACCCTATATCATTAGACAGGGATGAGGCAAGTTGGGCTTGAAATGAAGCTATTCAGGCCCAAACTAAGCCTGAATTGAAGTGATTTCAGGCCCACCTTGGGCCTGCAATAATATGATTTCAGGCCCACCGTGGGCTTCAAATTATTTTATTTCAGGCCCACCGTGGGCCTGAAATCATTTAAGTTCATGCTCACCTTGGGCATTAAATACAATAAAGATTTATAGAATAATATTCTATATTTTTCTACAAGATGTGACCAAATCCTCTAATTTTATTGAATTATTAAATTTTATCAAAACATTCTTATAGTTTTTATAATTTGAAACAAGTTTTTTAAATTTATGGTAAACATACTCCATCTTACTAAGTAAATACTGAATGCAAAGGAGCTGAATTATGTCCATACTCGATATCAGTAGTTAGAGTTTACCACAGATATGTTATTTATGGTGTGCAAACGGGTTTCCCAATCATTATGAGTTATGTTTTCTTACCATATCAGTTGGTACCCTACATTGCAGCAACTCGATGTGAATCAACATCACACAATTGTTATGTTTTTCAGGACAATAAATTATATTCATACAAATTACACAATTTCTATACAAATGGAGCTAGGAAATGATCATCAAAGGATTTTTTTTTTACAACATTGCTTCAAGTGATTGACATCCTCATGTTTTACAATACATGTCTCTCATAATATTTACTGTCAGATCAAATCTCATTTTCGTCATATCTCCTTGTTTGAAATTCATCTTCTCATCGTATAGGAGACATCGAACGTATTGCATAACAAAGAAGGCACAGTCCATGCTTAAAATAACAAACAGTATTTCTGATTTTAATAAGTGGGGTAATAAAACACTTTTGTGATTTTAAATTTTTGAAACTCTTCCTCAGTTACTTACCTATGTTCTTGTTGGGGACATTTTTGTCTGACGGAGGGTCATTTCTCCAAGGGATGATAACTTTATAGATATGGATGAATAGCCGTAAGTTCCTCGCGAGTATATTGTTTAAGTTCTTTTACCTGTAAAATATATCATGATTTTCAATTACATTTTTTACCAAATGATGAACATATATATGAATATAGGTAGGTTGCTCACCGCTGAGTCAAAATAAGTCTTATATTTACGACCACTAGCAAGAGAATTTAAATGATTGAAAGTCATTGCTTCTGTATCCACCGCCAACAAATGAAAGTGTGTATTATCACTGCACAAAGGTATTAAAATATATCTAAACCCTTGTTCTATCATATCAGTCTTCATCACTTGTTGCAGGGGAAACTTTCTTGACGATCTTATTGAAGCCTACAAATTTGCATGATCAAAATTATTAATAACCACATCATAATATTATGTCTTCTACAATCCATTAATTGATACTAATTTACATCACTTACTGTGAAGAAGGTTGAACAATATATTGATTTGTCGTATGGCCTACCACATATAGATGCTCCCCTAAATATAATTTTACAGAAGGCATCAATGACCTCGCCTTTTGTAAAAACCTCTCCATTGAGGATTTGTAAGAATGAATGCAAATTCAAAGCAAAGGGTGCATCCTCCCAGATAAATTCATTAGCCAACCTGTCAAGTTATTTGATAAGATTATATATTAAAGGCCGAAATATATTAACTAAACTATGTTTCATGACTTACTTTAGGTTCTCCAATTTATTTATCAGGTAGGCCACTTCTTTATCTTGATTTTTCTTCTTCGACTTCAGAAAATGCTTCTTCACAAACTATGTCCATCAAATTTAGACCAACCTAATTAATGACCAAATTCAATAAATTTTACATAATTTTTATGAAAATAACTCACATACATCAATGCCTTGTTGCCTCATTTTGTATAGTTCGGAGGACCTTCTTTTTTTCTCCTCTATATCTTCTTCAGACATGACTTCCATTACAGTAATTGTTTCTCTTGCTTCATCCATATCCTCCTCACTAAGTATCCTTTTTCCCTTGTCCATGACATATGATATTTCTTCCTTTCTCCACTTCCCCTTATGTAATAGCTGGTGCCATACTGGACTCTTAATTGGAGTATCCCTGTAATCATACCGAGTTCGGTCACGTCCTCTCCTTGTTCTACAAGATACTGGATCAGAAAGAGGATTGACTACAAGATACCTTTCTTGACCTCCATCACCTTTTTTTCAATAATTGAAATTAATTCCTTAACCCTTTCATTCAAACATATATTCTCCTCTGTTAGCTCCTTGATTAGGGTGTCTTTAAGAATGCATTCCCCACATGGCCTTACATCTTCTGTGTGATGTCCTTCTGATGTCTCCATTGCCCATGGAATGTCATCACCAATCTCAAGGTTCTCAAGCAATGTGTTTTTATGTAGGTTAGGAATTATTTCAACGATCACCTGTCAATTACCAAGTACACCAATTTTACTGCCTCTATATCAAACTAACATAGATCACAGTTTAGAATAATTACCTCTTCGGACCTGATTTGGTTGACAAGGTCCCTCACCCTACTAATATGCGAAGGAATATTCCTCCACTTATTTATTCGGGGTCCTTCGACATTGTATGGTTTTTGAATGGATACATACTCCAAAAACCATGCCTACACAAAGTTTTCCAGACAATTACATTAATGACAGCAAAATATTATAAAATTTATCAAGAAAATTCTACTCACTGCCAAAAGCATAGCAAATCCCTTTACGTAAGGGAGGTTGGTGGTCCTCTGGTTTCCCTGAGTTGAAGAAAATAATTCCCCAATCTTAGGTAATTGGGGAGACAAAAATTTATGGATAGCTTCCACCCAGTTGAATCTACCAAGATTGTCATAATCATCTACTATATCTACAAGCCCTAGAGGGACCTTATATGTACTAGACGAAAATAAAACACAAATAAATATATATAAAATATAAAATTTACAAACTAATAACACATCATCCTCTGATTCAACACTTTTAGAATAATGTTTAAGTAAGTCCACAATTCTTGTTCTGGTAAGTTGTTTTTCTTTTGAGAAGTAAGTACGATAGAGGTCACCCGATGCTTTAGTTGAATTAATAAGGACCGAAACTCCACGGTCCACTATACCCAGTAACAAAGCAACATCTCGTCTGGTGAATGCAATCGGTACACCTGAAACAATTAAAATATTTAGTTATCATCACCAATATAAGGTTCAACTTATTTCACTTTGGGCCTGAAATGAATTCATTTCAGGCCCACGTTGGGCCTGAAATGATTCATTTCAGGCCTACCGAGGGCCTGAAGTAAATTCACTTCAGGCCCTCGGTAGGCCTGAAATAAAATCATTTCAGGTCTACCGAGGGCCTGAAGTGAATTTCACCTGAAATTCACTCATTTAAATTGATCAAATATCAATCATTTAAGGTCATCTATATCCAAGTTTTATCTTACTATAGATATTGTTTATAATTCATAATTAAAACTATTACCTGAGAATTTAAAAACTTGCGAGGTTGAATCCCAACTTTCAAATATATTAACCAAAATTCCCCCGATATGCAGCAATTCTTCTATGTCCAAGAAAATACTGAAGGGCGACTCTTTGATCTTCGCAATGTGTCGATCATTTAAAATTTCAAATGCTTCAACAAAATGTTTAAAGTGGCCTAAACCACTGCACCAATGTATTTTTTTTCCAAACTCATCTGAACCCTACAGTTTTTATACATTACAAATTTATTCAGGAAAAATAAGTATAAACATTTTCACAAACTATGTTGTTCTTACCTAAGCCTATCGCTAACATACCTTGGTGATTAATGCCAATGAAGAAGACGATGAACCACCCACAGACCTTTTTCCTGCCATTATCATAAAAATCAACCCTGCAGAAACCCTAAATCCTACTTTGATAGTGCCGAGCAGTCTGGACTTCAACGTTAACACTTAAAGCCGCCTCAGGATCACACACTAACACTTTCGATACTTGCCTAGGTTTTGGTTGGCCGGAGGGATTCGAGGGATCAGCTTGCGACTAAAGCACAACTAGGGCACGCACAATGTCCTCCTTCGACAATACCATTTACGTTGTTGCGCTGAGAGAGAATGGACAAAAATTTTACTACCTGGCCATCCGAACCACAAATTATTATTTTACTGCAAATGTAATTCGGATGTCTCGAAAATGTGATCGAAAAAGGTGTTTTGTGGCGAGAGGGGTATATTAGGAAGTTCACTCAAAGCCGTGCGCCCTTTGGTAAATTCTAAACCATGGTACACGAATCAGTAATTTCCAATTCTGTCGTGCGCCCTTTGGTAAATTGCCCAAGTTTTTTGTTTAAGTTTAATTAAGTTAAGGTTTAGGTTAAATTTTAGATTTAAGTTTAATTAAGTTGAGGTTTTAGATTTAAATTTAATTAAGTTGAGGTTTTAGTTAAGTTTTAGGTTTATGTTTAATTAAGTTAAGGTTTAGGTTAAGTTTTAGGTTTAAGTATAATTAAATTAAGGTTTAAGTTAAGTTTTAGGTTTAAGTTTAATTAAGTTGAGGTTCTAATAGTTTTAATTAGTGTGGGAATTAAGTCAAAATTGATTTTGTCTTTATGTTTGATTTTTATTTATTATTATTTTATTGTGTACTAATTCATAATAAAAAGAAGATGATAAAATGGGAAGTAAAAGACAGATAAATACTCACCCTTTTATCGAACCGATCCTATCGGCAATAATTTTTAGATCCACTATCAAACATGATTATAAAAGATTCAAAATTTAACAAATGAACCTAGATTGACTTTAAGGAGAACCCCACAATTATAATAATGTTTAATGACATCAATACGATGTCTCTAAAATCATTAAACACTTTAAGAAAAATGACTGATATATATATATATCGGATTTTTTTATGTTTAATGTTTAATGATTTTGATGACCTCATTAAACTCTACGGGTCAAATCACGCAGACATTGTCGGCGCCGGTACATTCCAGATTTTTTTTATATATTTGTTAGGGAAAAAAATCAAAAACATATTTGAGAAAGGGAGACTTATTAAAAACTCCCTAATCAGAAAATTATTTTTGTGTCAGCTCCCTTGGTAAGGAAACAATAGTTTGATTCCTAAACTTTTTTTTTAACTCCCTAATACATAAATTTACCAATCTACCCTTATTAAATGTTATCCCTCTCTCCAATGCCTTCTCCCTCATTTGTTCACGATGCATCCAAAACAAAAACCCTAACCAGCACGTTCCCATCATTTTCGTCTTCCTCATTTCCCTTTTCTCCATTTCTTCCCTACAGATTCTCCATCCTAAAGAAACCCAAACCAAGGAAATCGATGACTCGACCATTTCCTCTTCTCCATTTCTTCCCGTTACAATGTCCATCCTAAACAAACCCTAACAAGTGAAATCCATCGCTCTACCTATCCACGCCGAGGAGGAGACTGAAGCAAGATCATACTCATCGAGATCCATCGATCGGGAGTAGCGAGATATCAACCGAGAGCAAACGACCGACGAGGAAAGTGAAGTAAGCGTCGCCGTCGAAGACAGAGTCGAAGACACACAATCATCTTAAAAAATAGTAAATTTTTTAATTTTTATAGTCTTTTTTAATCTATTAGTCGTATTTTGTTTGCTTGAATTTTCACATATCTCATTATTTATATATTATTGGTTTTTGGTGGGATTTTTTGAGATGGAGATGAAATCTTGAGATAGCGCATGTAGGCTTGATCGCTTACGCTTGCTCCTCCAACTCCAACTACTACAGGAAAGAATCTCCACCTCCATCTCAAAAATTCATTTTATTAATCGTATCTTCCTCTTTTGGAAGTTGGAATTCCTGAGAAATTATATTGTGTTTTTCTCCCTGAAGATAATTTCTAATATTTGAATATAAATAAAGGCCAATAATATTTGAATGAGTATATTATTCCTCATTTATGCTGTGTTATGAAATTAAATATAATTTGTCAAATTTATTTAAATTGATATTGTGTTATGATTGATTATGAAATTGTATAGTCTTTTCCAATGCAATTTCTCAATCACTCAGGTGACACAGATTTTGATCAGTTTCTTAGAGAAATGGAATCTGGATCTGGATCTTCAAATTTTCATTTCTGGGTAGCTGCAAGTATAAAGAAGACCTCTATATGATTTCAATTTTTAATGGCTTCAGTCTAATGGAGCTGTTTGTTAATCTTGGAAGAAAATGTGAGGAGATTGTTCCACAAAATGTGCTTTTGCAATATCTTGCACCACATCAAAATATGTATGTGACATTGCATGAAAATGATGATGTCCGGATTATGACACATCTTTACACGTCTATGAGATTGACAATAATTAATATGAGAGCAGTGGAAAAAGATCACATGAGTGCCCACAGTCTCGAGAGGTAAAAAATTTCGACCTTGATTTTTTTCCGCATGTAGATATTAATGATGATAAAATTTATTTTTTTGATTTGCTTGATATGTCATTGTAGAGTACAATTATTGATGATTGTTTAGTTATTTATCATGGAAATATATTGTGGGTGTGGTTTCTTCTTGTGAATCTTGAACATATGTAAATTTTAGTTGGGAAGACATTGGATGATTTAAACTTTTAAATTAGAACATGATTATATTCCATTTGTGTTGTATTAATAATGTATTAAAAGGTTAAAAATGGGATATCAACAACATATTCACTATTTAAAATAGTTGTGTATATATACATAAAGTACTCTTCCAAAGGTTAAATCATTCCAAGCTAGAAAATGATGTCATATTATTTAGATTTCTTACGCATCCACAATTTTATATTATATATATTTTAGTTTTGTTGATAAGTCTTTGATAATTATATAGGTAAAGTACTCTCCCAAAGGTTAAGTCTTTAATTTTAGTTTAGGTTTGTTAATATATTACATAAAGTACTCTCCCAAAGATTAAGTCTTTAATTTTGGTGTATGGATAGTAGGTTAATTATAATTATTTTATGCTTACAATGATATTATACTCATTGTTAAATTGATAAGGTTTGAAACTGAAGAAGAGACACAGACTAATAATGATGTCTATCTTGAAGTGGGTTTGGTAAGAAATTCCATAGATGCTTGGAGTCATTGCATCCGTGGAGAGGGCAGATATTCAAGGATGCTACAGAATTTCGAAAATGTGCTAAAAATTATGCAGTTGCTATGAGACGATCGTTTTTGTATAAAAAGAATGATAATAAGAAGGTTATTCTTGTCTGTAGCGAAAACAACTGTTCTTGGAGAATATATGCTTCAAGACATAAAGCTGACAAACTTTTTGGCATTAGAAAATGCAATCTAATATATACTTGTGGAGATGACAATCTTCGTAGTAGAGGACATCCTAAAGTTGATGCTGCCTGGGTTTCCAATGTTGTGATGGATAGATTGAGGGGAGAGCTCTCGTATCGACCATGCACAATGTTGAAAGATATTCATAGAGATTATGGGGTCGAGCTTAATTACAACAGAGTTTGGAAAGGGAAGGAATTGGCAATGCATGACATTCATGGTGCAGAGGAGGGGTCTTATGATAGATTACGATGGTATTGTAGTGCTATCAAAGAAACTAATCCTGGAAGTTTTGTTGAGTGTGAAATTGATCTTTGTGGTAATAAATTTAAACGGTTATTCATCTGCTTCAATGCATGTGCAATTGGTTTTATCAATGGATGTAGACCCTTGGTTTTCTTAGATGACACTCACATAAAGAATAAATACAAAGGATGCATTTTGGTTGCTGTGGCAAAGGATGCTAATGATGATCTTTTCACATTAGCATATTCAGTTGTAGATGCTGAAAATGATAATAATTGGGGATGGTTCTGTTTCCAACTTAAAAGTGCCCTGCTTTCGCATTCCTATATTGGGTTCCATGAGTTCACCTTTTTTTTCTGATAGACATCCTGGGATAATCAAGGCTATTCAGATAATATTCCCAGATAGTCATCATGCCTACTGTTTGAGGCATTTGATAGACAATTTCGTGAAACAGGTTTGGCTAATGACATATTTGTGTTAGTAAACATTGCTTTTTGAATAATACTAGTTTATGTACTATTTTTTTGTTATTTGAATGTAGGTCATGCGAAGGTACCCACTTCATAACAAAAAATATTGGTCATCTATTTTCAAAAAAGCTGCATATGCCCTATCGACACAAGAATTTCAAGAATATGTTAACATGATAGTAGGGTCAATGCCACTTGCCAAAGACTTTATAGTATCTTCGTGTCCAGAAAGTTGGGCAAATGCATATTTTCTAGGAAATCGGTGGGGTGTCATGAATAATAACATAGCTGAGTCTTGGAATAATTAGGTTAAAGCAGCACGATTTCTTCCTATCGTGGCCATGGTCGATCACATACGGATTCAAATTATGGATATGATGCACAGACGACGTGAAGCAACAATGGAGATGGTTAAAAGATTGAGTCCATCAAAGGAGAATGCTCTTGCAAAAACATATGCTGAATCTCGTAGTTTGATAGTGCGCAAGGCATGTGGTTGGAGTTTTGAAGTTGTGGATGGGAATAAATCATTTGCTGTTGATTTGTCTGCTCGGACTTGTTCGTGCAAAGCATGGCAGATTAATAGGTTTCTATGCAAACATGCATGTTCAGCAATAGAGTCAAAGTCATTATCAGTATATGATTTTTGTGACAAGTACTTTAAAATAGAGTTGTATCGTGAAAGCTACAAAGGAATCCTAAATCCGATCCCTACATGTCACATGTCTGAGTACAATCTCGAGCAGCAATTTGTAATCAATGCTCCTGTTGTTCGAAGCCAACCAGGCAGAAGAAGAACTCAAAGGATACCTTCACAAGTCGAAAAACGTGTGACAAAGTGTGGTCGGTGTCATGGGCGAGGTCATAACCGACGCAGTTGTAAAGAAGCCATTAACTAACTCTACTTTTATTTTGTGAAAATAGTATGGAACTGTTTGATTTACAAGTAAAACATTGTATTCTGAAATTTCTTTTAATGAGCATGTACTCATATATTTGATCTCTAATACATTTTCCAATTTACAGGAAAAAGAGGATGATAGAACAAGCAAGAAGCAAGGATGCACCTAAGAGAAGGAGTACTCGAACCAGTGCAATTATTCAGGGCGTGCTCTTGGTGTAATGGTCCTTTAATATTATGTTAAGTTAGTGATGTTTATGTACCGGGAACTGTTTATGTAATATGAGCTTGATACTAGTTGTTGTTTAAGCTTGGTGTGATATCTGTATTTCATAGTTTTGGTAAATGACTCGTATTTGTTGTTGTTGTTGTGTTAGTTCAGTTGTGACCATGAATGTTAGTTCAGTTATGAAACTGAATGCTTTTGAAATATATTCTTCACTTGCTGTGTTCGAGCAGAGTGTGTTTCATAGAAGACAGTTCCTGTAAATCTTGAGTATTTGTTGTTGTTGTTGTGTGAGTTCAGTTATGAAACTGAATGTTTGTTCAGTTATGAAAATGAATGTTTGTTCAGTTATGAAACTCAATGTTATGATTTGTGTACTCTTTATGTGCATGTCAATTGTGGGATATACAAAGGAGATGCTGTCAGAATTATACAAAGGAGATGGCAAGTTGGAGATGCTGTCAGAATTTCAGTACACATTGCTAAGTTGGAGATGCTGTAAGAATTTCAGTACTATCCAAGAGTTGCCAAGGCCATGGGGATTTTGAGTACAAAACAATACAATTTCAGTACACATTGGCTGAATTTGAGTACAAATCAGCCGAAATTGAGTACAAATTAATGAAAATCGAGTGCAAGGTTAGGAAAGTGATACCTCTCTCATGATCTTGATGCAAAGTCCATTGTAGTTAGAGTCCAAGGTTAGAAAAACAAGATAAGAGAGGGGTATATGCCCTATTATTTGACTATCCAAGAGTTGGCAAGACCATGGGGATTTTGAGTAAAAATTGATACAATTTCAGTACACATTGGCTGAAATCGAGTACAAATCAGCCAAAATTGAGTACAAATTGATGAAAATCGAGTACAAGGTTAGGAAACCTATACCTCTCTCATGATCTTGATGCAAAGTCCATTGTAGTTGAGTCCAAGATTAGGAAAACAAGATAGGATCATGATATATGCCCTGTTATTTGACTATCCAAGAGTTGGCAAGGCCATGGGGATTTTGAGTACAAATTGATGCAATTTCAGTACACATTGGCTGAAATCGAGTACAAATCAGCCTAAATTGAGTACAAATTGATGAAAATCGAGTACAAGGTTAGGAAACCTATACCTCTCTCATGATCTTGATGCAAAGTCCATTGTAGTTGAGTCCAAGGTTAGGAAAACAAGATAGGATCATGATATATGCCCTATTATTTGACTATCCAAGAGTTGGCAAGGCCATGGGGATTTTGAGTACAAATTGATGCAATTTCAGTACACATTGGCTGAAATCGAGTACAAATCAGCCTAAATTGAGTACAAATTGATGAAAATCGAGTACAAGATTAGGAAACCTATACCTCTCTCATGATCTTGATGCAAAGTCCATTGTAGTTGAGTCCAAGGTTAGGAAAACAAGATAGGATCATGATATATGCCCTATTATTTGACTATCCAAGAGTTGGCAAGGCCATGGGGATTTTGAGTACAAATTGATGCAATTTCAGTACACATTGGCTGAAATCGAGTACAAATCAGCCTAAATTGAGTACAAATTGATGAAAATCGAGTACAAGATTAGGAAACCTATACCTCTCTCATGATCTTGATGCAAAGTCCATTGTAGTTGAGTCCAAGGTTAGGAAAACAAGATAGGATCATGATATATGCCCTATTATTTGACTATCCAAGAGTTGGCAAGGCCATGGGGATTTTGAGTACAAATTGATGCAATTTCAGTACACATTGACTGAAATCGAGTACAAATCAGCCTAAATTGAGTACAAATTGATGAAAATCGAGTACAAGGTTAGGAAACCTATACCTATCTCATGATCTTGATGCAAAGTCCATTGTAGTTGAGTCCAAGGTTAGGAAAAGAAGATAGGATCATGATATATACCATATTATTTGACTATCCAAGGGTTGGCAAGGTCATGGGGATTTTAAGTACAAATTGATACAATTTCAGTATGCATTGGCTGAAATCGAGTACAAATCAGCCGAAATTGAGTACACATTGATGAAAATCGAGTACAAGGTTAGGAAACTTATACCTCTCTCATGATCTTGATGCAAAGTCCATTGTAGTTAGAGTCCAAGGTTAGGAAACCAAGATAGGATCATGAGAGAGGTATCACTTACCTCTCTCATGATCTTGATGTAAAATTCATTGTAGTTGAGTCCAAGGTTAGGAAAACAAGATAGGATCATGATATATGCCCTATTATTTGACTATCCAAGGGTTGGCAAGGCCATGGGGATTTTGAGTACAAATTGATACAATTTCAGTACATATTGGCTGAAATCGAGTACAAATCAGCCGAAATTGAGTACACATTTATGAAAATCGAGTACAAGGTTATGAAACCTATACCTCTCTCATGATCTTGATGCAAAGTCCATTGTAGTTGAGTCCAAGGTTAGGAAAAGAAGATAGGATCATGATATATGCCCTATTATTTGACTATCCAAGGGTTGGCAAGGCCATGAGGATTTTGAGTACAAATTGATACAATTTCAGTACACATTGGCTGAAATCGAGTACAAATCAGCCGAAATTGAGTACACATTGATGAAAATCGAGTACAAGGTTAGGAAACCTATACCTCTCTCATGATCTTGATGCAAAGTCCATTGTAGTTAGAGTCCAAGGTAAGGAAACCAAGATAGGATTATGAGAGAGGTATCACTTACCTCTCTCATGATCTTGATGTAAAATCCATTGTAGTTGAGTCCAAGGTTAGGAAAACAAGATAGGATCATGATATATGCCTATTATTTGACTATCCAAGGGTTGGCAAGGCCATGGGGATTTTTAGTACAAATTGATACAATTTCAGTACACATTGGCTGAAATCGAGTACAAATCAGCCGAAATTGAGTACACATTGATGAAAATCGAGTACAAGGTTAGGAAACCTATACCTCTCTCATGATCTTGATGCAAAGTCCATTGTAGTTAGAGTCCAAGGATAGGAAACCAAGATAGGATCATGAGAGAGGTATCACTTACCTCTCTCATGATCTTGATGTAAAATCCATTGTAGTTGAGTCCAAGGTTAGGAAAACAAGATAGGATCATGATATATGCCCTATTATTTGACTATCCAAGGGTTGGCAAGGCCATGGGGATTTTGAGTACAAATTGATACAATTTTAGTACACATTGGTTGAAATCGAGTACAAATCAGCCGAAATTGAGTACACATTGATGAAAATCGAGTACAAGGTTAGGAAACCTATACCTCTCTCATGATCTTGATGCAAAGTCCATTATAGTTAAAGTCCAAGGTTAGGAAACCAAGATAGGATCATGAGAGAGGTATCACTTACCTCTCTCATGATCTTGATGTAAAATCATTGTAGTTGAGTCCAAGATTAGGAAAACAAGATAGGATCATGATATATGCCTATTATTTGACTATCCAAGGGTTGGCAAGGCCATGGGGATTTTGAGTACAAATTGATACAATTTCAGTACACATTGGCTGAAATCGAGTACAAATCAGCCGAAATTGAGTACACATTTATGAAAATCGAGTATAAGGTTAGGAAACCTATACCTCTCTCATGATCTTGATGCAAAGTCCATTGTAGTTGAGTCCAAGGTTAGGAAAAGAAGATAGGATCATGATATATGCCCTATTATTTGACTATCCAAGGGTTGGCAAGGCCATGGGGATTTTGAGTACAAATTGATACAATTTCAGTACACATTGGCTGAAATCGAGTACAAATCAGCCGAAATTGAGTACACATTGATGAAAATCGAGTACAAGGTTAGGAAACTTATACCTCTCTCATGATCTTGATGCAAAGTTCATTGTAGTTAGAGTCCAAGGTTAGGAAACCAATATAGGATCATGAGAGAGGTATCACTTACCTCTCTCATGATCTTGATGTAAAATCCATTGTAGTTGAGTCCAAGGTTAGGAAAATAAGATAGGATCATGATATATGCCCTATTATTTGACTATCCAAGGGTTGGCAAGGCCATGGGGATTTTGAGTACAAATTGATACAATTTCAGTACACATTTGCTGAAATCGTTACAAATCAGCCGAAATTGAGTACACATTTATGAAAATCGAGTACAAGGTTAGGAAACCTATACCTCTCTCATGATCTTGATGCAAAGTCCATTGTAGTTGAGTCCAAGGTTAGGAAAAGAAGATAAGATCATAATATATGCCCTATTATTTGACTATCCAAGGGTTGGCAAGGTCATGGGGATTTTGAGTACAAATTGATACAATTTTAGTACACATTGGCTGAAATCGAGTACAAATCAGCCGAAATTGTGTACACATTTATGAAAATCGAGTACAAGGTTAGGAATCCTATACCTCTCTCATGATCTTATGCAAAGTCCATTGTAGTTAGAGACCAAGGTTAGGAAACCGAGAAATGAGAGGGGTCAAATAATAGGCCATATACCCCATGGCCTTGCCAACTCTTGGATAGTCAAATAATAGGGCATATATCATGATCCTATCTTGTTTTCCTAACCTTGGACTCTAACTACAATGGACTTTGCATCAAGATCATGAGAGAGGTATAGGTTTCCTAACCTTGTACTCGATTTTCATAAATGTGTACTAAATTTCGGCTGATTTGTACTCGATTTCAGCCAATGTGTACTGAAATTGTATCAATTTGTACTCAAAATCCCCATGGTCTTGCCAATTCTTGGATAGTCAAATAATAGGGCATATATCATGATCCTATCTTCTTTTCCTAACCTTGGACTCTAACTATAATGGACTTTGAATCAAGATCATGAGAGAGGTATAGGTTTCCTAACCTTGTGCTCGATTTTCATAAATGTGTTCTCAATTTCGGCTGATTTGTACTCGATTTCAGCCAATGTGTACTGAAATTGTATCAATTTGTACTCAAAATTCCCATGGCCTTGCCAACTCTTGGATAGTCAAATAATAGGGCATATATCATGATCCTATCTTCTTTTCCTAACCTTGGACTCAACTACACTGGACTTTGCATCAAGATCATGAGAGAGGTATAGGTTTCCTAACCTTGTACTCAATTTTCATAAATGTGTACTCAATTTCGACTGATTTGTACTCGATTTCAGCCAATGTGTACTGAAATTGTATCAATTTGTACTCAGAATCCCCATGGTCTTGCCAACTCTTGCATAGTCAAATAATAGAGCATATATCATGATCCTATCTTCTTTTCGTAACCTTGGACTCAACTACAATGGACTTTGCATCAAGATCATGAGAGAGGTATAGGTTTCCTAACCTTGTACTCGATTTTCATCAATTTGTACACAATTTAGGCTGATTTGTACTCGATTTCAGCCAATGTGTACTGAAATTGCATCAATTTGTACTCAAAATCCCCATGGCCTTGCCAATTCTTGGATAGTACTGAAATTCTTACAGCATCTCCAACTTGGCAATGTGTACTGAAATTCTGATAGCATCTCCAACTTGGCAATGTGTACTGAAATTCTGACAGCATCTCCTTTGTATATCCCACATGTGTCATGCACATAAAGAGTACACAAATCATAAAAATGAGTTTCATAACTGAACAAACATTCATTTTCATAACTGAACAATCATTCAATTTAATAACTGAACCAACACAACAACAACAACAAATACTCAAGATTTACAGGAATTGTCTTCTATGAAACAATCTCTGCTCGAACAAAGCAAGTGAAGAATATATATCAAAAAGCAAGTAAGAATACATACTCTACCTGAATACTTTGAATCTCAGATCATATCAAAAGCAAGTGAAGAGCAATCAAAAACATCAACTATGAAATGAAACAGAATGCCGAATGCACCAGAAAAAGAAATGCCCAATAAGATCACATTGACATCACTTAGCACATAATCATGCATAAATTTTTCCACAACAAAACATCCATAATCAGCAACAAAACATCCATAATCATCCATAATCACATATTTTCCATATTCCAACAACAAAACATCCACTTTCCATAACATTCAGCAACTCACAACCATAATCACATAGGCTAAAGGTGATGAATATGAGAATATCTGCAGATACACCAACTTACAACAAATATACGTTTTCCACCAAAAATCATAATCACATGGGATTAGTAAAGTCTACTTCTTCATAATTCCATTTTCATCTGACAGAATAATCGCTGCCATGTGTACCCGAAACGTATCCATCTTTACCTCTTTTTCATAATTCCATATTTCATCATCATCAAGCACCAGACACTCAATCCACAAACAAGTAAAAACACCACAATTGAGTGTCTCGCCTTGGTGACGACCCTTTGTTTTCGTTACTGTTATTTTTCCAATGTCAAAGCCTGAGAAATTTTTCATGTATCCAGCCAAAAATTCTACCTGCAAATATTGATTCAGCTGTGAAATTTAAGTTTAAAGAGTTATTGAAATACAAATGATGAAACTTACATAAACTTTGGCTGTCCCGAAAGCAGCTGGATGAGGCTTGGAGTTCATGGTCTTGAATTTGCCTTCTCTTGTTGAATAGAATAACATATACCAATGTCATCAATAGTTCAAGGGAAAAATAATATATCTGCATCTTGTAAATAAATTTTCGTTGAGATGTTTTAATTGATTCCTTGTCACTGAAGTAAGTTTTCCAACAAATTCTTCATACTCTCCCTTCCGTAGCAATCGATTATTCCTATGTCCTTCCAATTTATGAAGGACTTCTCTCTACATGTAGAAATAGAGTCATATTTCTAATTGTAAATAAAAATTAAAGAATTCAATTGTAAGGTCAAAGAACCCCACAAACCTGAACACCCATGTCCATGCCAAAAATTTCAAACCCTTTCTTGACACTTTGCTTTCTCATTATTCTCATGTAACAATCAATAATTTCGGATCCAACTAGATTACGAAATAAGAATTCACAGAATTGGAGGCCATCAAGTACCACATTATCTTCCTCCCACACAACAACACTATAAATTTGAAAATTTATATAATATTTCACTATAAAGGAATAATATTCTAGAAAAGGAAACATGTACAAGATTAACATACTCCAACTTATCTCGAGAAAGATATTCTGTTACCATCTCTCGCTCTTCATCTGTTGCTTCTTCATATCCACAAAAATTTTCTTTTCTCTAAATTTGTTCATCACATCCGCAACAGTATCCCTTCCAATTGTAGCAACATCTATAGTCGTGTCTCCCTATGTAGATAGATTTAAGAACATATGAATAAAATAGAAATACGGTTAACAACAAATAAATAAAATTAACTCTATTTTACCGATTCCAGCACTATTGTGTCTACAACTGATGCTAACACCTCTTTGCCTGCCTTCCTCCTACGTTTAGGTGTTGTACTCGGCGGCGTAACATATATTTCAGCCTTTTTTTTTCATTCTGTCTGCCCTTGTCCTCACCATCATTGCAATAGAGGACACAAATTGCTCTACTGGTGCAATATTCTTTTCAACCGGCACTTCAACAAACCCAGCAATTTCACCTTCAATGGAGTCTTTAACTTCATCTCTCTTGTTCTCTTCTGACCCACTGATATCATCAATCTGTGGTTGTGGCTCACCACCAAACTCTTTTGCCATTGGTTCAGTATTGACCCAACTTGTACCAGCAATCATTCCACCATATTTAACACATTCTGAGCCCTGAAAAATTACAAGATTCTTGTAGCAAATAAATATTTTCTCAACTTTATTTAACAAAATACTTATTTATTGATAATATTACCGAAAAACTTGCTCGCCTTTGATGAAACAGTTTATCTTCATCCGAAAATGGTACAATGGACAACACCTTTTCACAATTAAAATTAAAAGGTCACTACAATTCATCATATTTGAGTATGTCTACTATAAAATATGAACTTACTTTACTATAGTCAATGGCATTCAATAACCTCTCCGCTAAATCAGGTTTGGTAGGTATCTTACTTTCCCCCCAACGGAACAACCTGGGAAAAGTATGTAGCGAACGTACAACTCCAAGAGAAGGTATTCTTTCATATAACCATGCCTAAATAAATAAATTTATTAGTATAACAGAACAAAACATAATAAAAGCATACTAAAAAAACTCACCATCAATCCAACAGTTGAACCATCTAAATACTTCTTTCTTCTAACATTTCCTTCACCCTTTCCAATATATTTCAAAATTTGGTTGTTCAAAAATCTATAAGCCGCATCTTCCCATGAATAATCAAAGAAGGTGGTCAGGTCATCAATGTATGGCATAATGAATCGAGGTGTTGAGTAGTTGGCCACAGGAAAAATGATACAATTAAACACTAAACAAATGAACATCCTAACAAAATCATCCACATCTGAGTTACTCTCTGATCCAGCTAAAGAGGATAGTCTATCATAGATTACACTTCTGGTCACGTTGCCAACTTTCCCAGAGAAATACTGAGCAACAAATTTAGACTCCAAATTCACATCTAAATCAACTGGTTGCCCTGCATAACGCAAGCCAAGAACAATGGAAAACTCTGGTGATGTAAAGGGAACAACAATATTTTCACCAAACACAAATGAACGAGATTGCAACTTAAATCTTTTTAAAATTATATCAACTCTGAAGTTGCTGATCGCCAATTTGGGCATCTTAAGCCATATACCAAATGGAGTGTTTTGAATACTATCCTTTTGCTTATCAGTCATTTTCGGTCCCACTTCATCCATTACAGCTCTAAAAAAAATAGGTGAACACCGAAACTGAGCTTTTTTCCCACTGTTAACCTCTTTAGCATCTTTGTTAATCTTTGCTTCTTTCCTAGTCTTCACCATCTTTGATTCTGTTCAACCCTTACTCAAAATATCCAACACAATTTTAGTATTTATACCATAAAGTAAACTGAAAATTAATCAAGTAAACATTTGCCTACTTACAAACAATAAACATTCAATTTAATAATAATAGAAAAAATTTAATATCATCATTAAACATGAACAATTGCTTATTTATCTATAGAAATGGCAATTGCTGGTAATTGCCTATTTACCTCCCTCTCACCACTTATCTATAATCAAGGAATTCTTAAATTTTTAAAGAATGATGCAAATAGTATTGATAAATTGAAATCTCATAGGAATAGTAACAATATACTCATAATAGGGTGAAGTTGTACTTAATCAATCACTAATCTTTTTTTAAACGAATAGGTAAATAAGAAAGATGATAATTAGAGAGTTCCGACTAATAGATAAAAAATCTACAAAAAATGTCTGGCTTCAACTCTATCTCCGGCGACAAAGCTTGATTCAGTCTCCTCGTCGGTGGGTTGATGGATCTACACGGCTGTAATCTTGCTTCACATTGTGTTGGGAAGAAATGGGGGAGAGGAAAATGGTCGACATGCCTTGATTTCGCTGGTTAGGGTTTACGAGATTAAGTCGTCAAGAAATCTGGGAAGAAGGAAATTGAGGAGAGGAAGTTGGCTTGATTTCGCCGGTGAAGGACGCCGAGAATGTGTCGGGAAGAAACAGGGGAAAACGAAGCTGCGGGAGAAGAAATGCGGGAAAACCAAAAGCGGGAAAAGTAAGAAGGGTATATTAGTAATTTTATGTATTGGGGAGTTAAAACTAAAAAGTAGGGACTTAAAACATTTATTTCCTTACCTGGGGAGCAGACACAAAGACGACATTTGGATTAGGGAGTTATCTCTAATTTCCCGTTTGAGAAATGTACACGAGATATGCACAGTGTAATTCTTAAGATTATATATATATATATACACGAGATATGCACAGTGTAATTCTTAAGATTATATATATATATATATATATATATAATTTAATGATGGTCATTGAACTAATCTAAGGTCATCATATATATCGTTAACTAAAAATATTTAATAGCCCTACATAACTCAAAATATGTAAATAAAAATTATACAGGGACAAACTAAAGAGAACTTTAAAAAGAATTTAAGGCTTTTGTAGTTACAAAATACTTTTAATAAAAATGAATCTGATGACCATAGATCAATTAGATTTGAATTAGTATAGTAGACTAGTCAACATCCTTGATCCCGATCCACTTTGCGTGTAGCTTGGCCGACTAACTTGGCACCCCATTAGAGGGGGTCAGGACCGAGGGTCCCATGGGCCTGGCAAACTGAGTGCTCGGATGGTCGGCTTGACCCGTTTCCTTCGAAGGTGGTAAGATGCCGACCCCGGCCGGGAGACGGTTACTGAGCCAACGGATGCGAAACCTCGAAATTCCCCAGTGGCGAATGCCCGGGTTAGGGGATCCCTGAGCCAGAAGGGTGCCGAGCCTTTGACCACCCCACTTCAGACCCAGTCGGGGTATTCAAGTCCAAGTACGTATCCCTTGACTCAGAAAGCACGGCTATCCTATATGATGGTGACCATAGGGCCCAAGTTCACTCCAAGCCGCCGGCTGGCACTCCCGTTCGAGGTTTTGTCACAACCCACAGGAACACCCACTCCCTGACACAACACTAGCAGAAGAGGTACGGGGTTGGCGCAGACCTGATACTATTCAGGCCCAAATTGCGAATATCCCGCTGACGCCATGATCCTCTTGTCATACCCTGACACAACACTAGCAGAAGAGGTACGGGGTTGGCGCAGACCTGATACTATTCAGGCCCAAATTGCGAATATCCCGCTGACGCCATGATCCTCTTGTCATACCCCGACACACCACCTATGCTTGTGTCAGCCGAGCGGCGCCTGACAGCGCCCCTTTGCCTTATTCCAGTATGCGACACCTTACCCTGCCACCACTGGCTATGCCTTGCCCTGTTCCCGCATATGACAAAAGGTGGCAGGTCGGGCAGAAGCTGTCAGCTCCCTCGGCTATATAAGCCCCTCCGCTCCCCTTCACACAGGTACGCGCAATAGAGTGTTTTCACTGTTCCATTGCTTTCTCATACTCCTACCATCGGGGACTGACTTGACCGTCGGAGGGCTTTGCTGGGGACTTTTCCCGGCGGGTTGCTAATGGTCATTTTCTTGCAGATCGGAGGTAGCATCCACAGCTTGCGTCCTTCGGGAGACCACGTTGCTCTTGGGAGTCCACCTCACTTCGCGACATGATCAAATTTGATGCTAGAAGGAGGGACTGTTAGCCTGATCGGAAGTGCACGATGGAAGATCCCAATCGAGTAATGGTGACCGTCACACCTGAGGAGTACGAACTCTTGCTGGCCGCGCGGGCTCAGAAGACCCCTCAAAGGCCTTCGCAGGTCAGTAGCCCGGCGCCCAGATTTCTCAAGTTGTCAGCACCTGGACACTCAGGAGGTCGGGGGAAGGCTGCCCGACCCAAGGGAGGCTCACCCCCCTTCCCCACCGCCTGCTACCAAGGTCGTGACGACGGGGCTGATTTCGTGCCGGATGAGGCGTCTGCGTCTAGCCAGGCGCATAAGCTTCCTCTAGACAAGGGAGAGGCCCCAGCTGACCCATCTCCGGCCACCCTGGTGCGCAACCCTTTCTCCTCGTGGATCTTGGAAGACCCGGTTCCCAGGCATCTTCGATTCTTCACGATACCCGAGTATGCCGGAATCACCGACCCAAAGGAGCATCTGATGAAGTTTGAGAGTGTGGTTTTGCTACACCAATACCCGGAGGGCGTGAAGTGTCGAGCCTTCCTAACAACTCTCTCAGGACCAGCCCAGAGGTGGTTCGACCGACTCCCCAATGGGTCGGTGTCAAGTTTTGAGGAACTTAGGAGGATTACCCTCCAACACTTTGCCAGCAGTCGGAGGCATCACAAAATGAGCCTCAACTTGTTCACATTGAAGCAGGCCCCGAAGGAATCTCTCCGGGCCTACATCAAGAGGTTCAATGGAGTGGCACTGGACATGCCAACCACCACGCTTGAAGTTCTTATCAGTGCTTTCTCCCAAGGACTACAGGAGGGAAACTTTTTCTGCTCACTGATCAGAAAGCCGCTGAAGGATTTTGACAGCCTACTAGGGAAGGTTGTCAAATACATCAACGTGGAGGAAGCGCAGGCAGCTCGAAAGAAGAAGTCAGTCAGCGCGGCGACACCCAACCCTGCCCAGAACATTAGATCCCCGGGCGGGCCCATCTGCAGCCCACGAGGACCATCGACCGGGCGGAATGGAGCGACGACACCTGCAGCAAGTGGCTCAGGGGTGTTTGCCGACTCGCTAGAGACCCTACTGTGCGTTTCACCAGAGCCATACCCTCGACACGGAAGAATGTCGGCAGACCGGTAGAGGTCGGGCTCATCCTCTGCGAGGACGGGGACGACAAACATCTCCCGGGAGTGGCTCGGGTCGGGGAGGCTCGACCACTGCCCCAACAGCTGAGGAACCCAGAAGGAACCCCCTGGTCGCTCGCAATTTGTTCCAACAGGAAGACCGAGCCAAGGTCGAAGAGATGGATGAAGAGAAGGCCAATCGGCAGAACGTCGTCCGAGGAGGAGTACATGTGATCTCGGGCGGACCAACCGGGGGAGACTCTAATCGAGCCTGGAAATCACAAGTATGTTGACTAGAAATTCACCAGATCGGCACTAGTGTGGCGCAAGCACAGGGGTCCTAGATCAGTTTCGGGTCGCAAGACTTACAGGGATTGGAGGTCCTGCATGATGACGCCCTGGTCATCACAACAATCATAGCCAACTACCAGGTCCACCGAACCATTGTGGGCATGGGCAGCTCTGTCAATATATTATACAAGAAAGTCTTTGACCAACTGAAGATCGAACCGTCTCAACTGGAGTTGGTGGCCACGCCCCTATTTGGGTTCACAGGGAATCAGGTGCAGCCGATCGGGCAGATTCGACTGGTCATCTCCTTAGGCGAGGAGCCACTAAAGAGGACCAGATGGTTTACATTCCTCGTTGTGGATGCCCCCTCGGCCTATAACGCCATCTTGGGCCGGCCGACCCTCAACGAGTTCCGGGCAGTAACCTCGACATTCTACTTGAAGAAATTCCCTGTTGGTGACAAGGTAGGGGAGGTCCGAGGAGACCAGAGGGTGGCACGGTGGTGTTATGTGGACGACGTCTGAACAAAGAGTCGGAAGGCCCAATGTCCATCCCCCAACTGCAACATGGTACAAGCTTCCCCTTGGGCCGAGTTACATGAGGGCAAGGAAGAAGTTCAGTTGATCCCTGACCGGGCCAAGTCCCGAGTCAAGATAGCCGCCGGATTGCTGAGCGAGATGAAGGAGCCCCTGCTGGAGTGCCTGGCGAGGAACCAAGATGTGTTCGCCTGGTCAGTCAAAGAACTGAAAGGCGTCCGACCAGAGGTAGCCGAACACCACCTCCACGTATATCCTAATGCTTGGTCGGTTAAGCAAAGGAAGCGAGACTTCAGCACGGAGCAGAATATGGTGATCCGGGTTGAAATCGAGAAATTGTTGGAGGTCAGCCACATTCGAGAAGTCCAATTCCCGGCCCGGCTAGCCAATGTAGTGCTGGTGGCCAAGCCTGACAATAAGTGGAGGGTATGCATTGACTTCCTGAACCTCAACCGAGCCTGCCCGAAGGACTGCTACCCTTTGCCCCGGATCGACCAAATGGTCGACTCGACAGCAGGCAGCGAGCTCATTTCCATGCTGGACGCGTACCAGGGTTATCACCAAGTGCCCTTGGCCGCCGAGGATCAGGAGAAGGTTAGCTTCATCATGACTGATGGCACATACTGCTACACGGTCATGCCATTCAGATTGAAGAATGCCGGAGCTACCTACCAAAGAATGATGAATAAAGCCTTCCGGTCACAGATCGGTCGGAATATTAAAGTATACGTAGATGGCATACTGATCAAGTCCAGCTGAGTAGTGGACCTAGTGCCCGATGTGGAGGAAACCTGCCAGACCTCGTGTAGGTATGGGCTCAAACTGAATCCTGCTAAGTGTCTTTTCAGAGCTCGGAGCGGGAAGTTCCTCGGGCACATAGTAACCGAGAGAGGCATCGAGGCCAACCCGAGCAAAGTTAAGGCCCTACTCGATATACCCCCACCAAGGAACCTCCGAGAGGCACAGAGGCTCACTGAGCGGGACAGAGAGCGGATCACGGCTCTGTCCCGCTTCATCTCCCGGTCTGCCGAGTGGGGGCTACCATTCTTCAAGACCCTTCGCCAAGCCACCAAGTTCCAATGGGATGCCGACTATGACAAGGCGTTCGAAGAGTTGAAGGTATACCTCGCCGAGTTACTGGTTGTAGCCAAGCCCGAGGTCGGGGAGGTGCTGTCTGTGTATTTGGCTGCCTCGGCTGAGTCGATCAGCATGGTGTTGGTCAGGTAGGAGGGAGTCGAGCAGCAACCTGTGTACTTCTTCGCTCACTTGTTAAAGGGGGTCGAGTGCCGATATACGACACTCGAAAAATTAGCGTATGTGCTGTTATTAGCTGCTCGAAGGTCCGACCTTATTTCTTGGCACTCCCGATTATAGTCCTGAACAATAGCAACCTGGGGCGAGTAGCTTCAACCCTAAGGCATTGGGGCGGCTGATTAAATGGACGACCGAGCTAAGTGAGTATGATATCCAGTATCAGGCTCGGTCGGCCATCAAAGCACAAGCCTTGGCGGACTTCCTGAGTGAGTTACACTCAGACGAGGCCGAAGAGGCGAGGCAGGTGTACGTGGATGGATTATCGGCTCGGCAAGGCAGTGACATAGGGATCCTGATGGTTTCACCAAGAGGGGAACAATTGCATCTATCCGTTCGATTGGAGTACCAAGCCACCAATAACGTAGCCGAATATGAAGCCCTTATAGCCGGACTACAAGCGACCAAGCACGTGGGGGCCACTCGGGTAGCACTTTTCTCGGATTCTCAGTTAGTCACCCAGTAGCTTGCGGGCGGTTCGAAGTTAACAGTGACCGGCTGCAAGCCTTCGTCGAAGCCTACGAGAAACTGAAAGCAGGATTCCAGGAGGTGCAGTTACAGAAAATTTCCAAGAGAGAGTAACTTACGAGCGGACGAGTTGACCAAGTGGCTAGCTCATTCGGCTCTTGGGTACTCCCCCAGCCGAGCGGTCAGGTGATGATGGTAATGCACATAGAACAGTAGGTCAAGCTGGAGCTCGGGACGGATTGGAGAACGTCACTCATCGCCTACCTGACGAATGGAACCTTGCCAACTGATTGGGAGGCGGCCCGACACTTGAGAAAGCGGGCCGCTCAATACTCGCTAGTCGGGGATACACTGTACAAGAGAGCCTTCGCCCGACCCTTGCTCAAATGCTTAGGTGAAGAAGATACTGACTATGTTCTGAGAGAGATACATATGGTGGTCTGCGGGAGTTATGCGAGAGCCCGGGCTGTGGCTCAAAAAATGCTGCTCGCCGAGTATTATTAGCCGACCCTGCAGAAGGATGTCGATCGACTGGTCTCCACTTGCCTATCCTATCAGAAGCATCACAATCTCCCCCATCGGGCGGTGGAATAGATGAAGGCGTCAGTGGTCTCCTACCCGTTCGACCAGTGGGGCATGGACATCGTGGGGCCTTTTCCGACTGTCGTCGCCCAGAAAAAGCTCTTGCTGGTAGTCGTTGACTACTTCTCCAAGTGGATAGAAGCCGAAGCCTTAGCATATATCACGGAGCAGGCCGTGATCAAGTTTCTGTGGCAGAATATCTTGTGCCGGTATGGAATTCCACACAAGGTGGTCTCGGATAATGGGAGGCAATTCCAAGGTCAGAAGATATAGGAGTGGCGCTCTGCCTATGGCATTCAGCAAGCTTTCACGTCTGTGGCCTACCCGCAGAGCAATGGCCAAACAGAAGTGGCCAATCGGGAGATCCTGAGGGGCTTGAAGACTAAGTTGGACCACGCAGGAGGCACCTGGGTCGACGAGTTACCGAGTGTCCTGTGGGCTCAACGGACCACCCGAGAGAAACTACAGGTCATACACCTTTCCAGCTGGTCTACGGAAGTGAGGTTGTAGTGCCTGTGGAGGTCGGTTGTGAGTCCGACCGACAGAAGGCCTACGATGAGGATAACTCGGAGAGAAGACGTTTGGAGCTAGACCTGGTTGAGGAAATCCGAGAAAAGGCGGCTGCTCGGATGTTTTCCTACCGCCAAATGATGAAGCAGAGATACAATCAGAAGGTCTTACCTAGGGCGTTCCAGGTCGGCGACCTCGTTTGGAAAAGAATCAAGCCAGTTGGCGATGTCAGCAAGTTGGAACCTCAATGGGGAGGACCCTTCAAGGTCATCCAGAAATGTCCTCTGGAGCATATTACCTAGAGAATGATCAAGGTAGGAGGCTGGATCGGCCCTCGAGTGCGATCCACCTTCAACCCTATTGAGAGGCTGAGCGAGAGCCTGTAAGACAAATATACTGCATAACTATAATGGTAGTGGAAGAACGGGGTTCTCGGTCAACTTGCAGGCCCTCCAGACTCTCTCCTTCATGTGAGTTATAAGCGGGCATGCCCCGCGCAGCCCTCGGCTCGGCTCCCAGTTCAGACGCATGGCGACCCACGCTCCCTGGGTTCTACCCGACCGAGTGTCCAGACTCTCGCCTTCGTGCGAGTTATAAGCGGGCATGCCCCCGCGCACCCCTCTGCTCGGCTCCTAGTCCGGACGCATGACGACCCACGCTCCTTGGGTTCTACCCGACCGAGTGTCCAGACTCTCACCTTCGTGCAAGTTATAAGCGGGCATGCCCCCTCAACTCGGCTCCCAGTCCGGACGCGTGGGACCCACGCTCCCTGGGTTCTACCTGACCATGTGTCCAGACTCTCGCCTTCGTGCGAGTTATAAGCGGGCATGCCCCCGCGCACCCCTCGGCTCGGCTCCCAGTCCGGACGTGTGGCGACCCACGCTCCCTGGGTTCTACCCGACCGAGTGTCCAGACTCTCGCCTTCGTGCGAGTTATAAGCGGGCATGCCCTCGCGCACCCCTCGCCCGGCTCCCAGTTTGGACACATGGCGACCCACGCTCCCTGGGTTCTACTCGACCGAGTGTCCAGACTCTCGCCTTCGTGCGAGTTATAAGCAGGCATGCCCCCGCGCACCCCTCGGCTCGGCTCCCAGTCAGGACACATGGCGACCCACGCTCCCTGGGTTCTACCCGACCGAGTGTCCCAACTCTCGCCTTCGTGCGAGTTATAAGTGGGCATGCCCCCACGCATCCCCCGGCTGGGCCCCCAGTCCGGACGTGGAGCGATCCACGTTCCCCGGGATTAAGCCGACCCAATGGCAAAGCCCTGAACCTCCTGAGCCAGCAACCTTATATTTGGCCTGGTTCCCTTAGCCAAATTATTTGCTAATTTCCCCGAGTCGCCAACACTTAGAAAAAATCGCGCTCAAGGCCATAACTTAGTCGCTCATGAAGCCGAGTTAATCATTATCTCACCCGAGTCGACCTCACTAACTCCTGTCTCGGTCACCAACACTTAGAAGTAGAAACAATTACATCGGACATAGCATAAACAAAAGAAGGCTTGTGTTAAAAGCAATTGTATTACAAAAGCTGAGGCAAGCCTCTACAAGATAACAGGAAATGAGAAACAAAATCCTGACCCTCACTTGAAGAGTCGAAAAGCCTCCTCGGGCATATTTTGGGTCATACCTGAAAGCTTGACCACCGTGAGAGACAGGTTGGGAGCAATATGCCCGCCCTGCTTGAGTTGCTCGAACATGTTGAGCATCTGATGCTTCAACATGACTCGGAGCCACTCAGACAGTTGCCGGCTAAACTCTAGAGAGTTGATATACTCAACTCTCCGTGTGTCTCACCGACCGGCCTCCCCCTCCTTGTGTGCGTGTAGCTCTGCGAGTTCCGCTTGGGCTGCATCCCACTCCGCCTTCTCTGCCCTAAGGCGTCCGAGCTCTTCCGTTTGGTGGTTTAGCTCTTGATTCCGGGAAGCTAGCTCAGTCGTCAGCTCCTCCGCCTTCTTAGCCTGGGTTGCCGCCTCCTCCTCCTTGGCCTGTAACTGGGATTTGAGAGACTCAGAGGCTTTTGACGACTCGAGGAGCTCGGCATGGGCTTTAGTCAGTTTGGCCCGAGTCCTTGTCTAGGAGGCCAGGCCTTACGTTCAGCGTACTCCAATTGGAAATCCAGATGTTCGACTGAGCGACGGTCGAGTCCTCCGTCTCGACTTGGACTCGGGCAAGCTCCAGTTGTTCTTTAGAATGTGCCAAGCGGTCCTGCAAAGCGATGATCTCCGCTCGCAGGTCGTTTAGGGTGGATTCATTGGAAACGAGTTGGGTGTGCTTGAGTCGTGTCTCCAGGAATTCCACCCGTCACTCAGCTTGCTCCCGGGCCACGGAGTGGGTCAGAAGTGACATAGACAAGCTATGACACGACCCCCAGAACTGCAAAAAATAGAAGGGTCATAGAGATCCTAAAGCTAAGTTAGTAGCGAGCAAAGAGAAGAGTCGATTCAAGATATACCTGAGTGGCTTCGAGGAAGAAGGAGTTGCCCTTGCTATTGGACCCGCGGTAGTAGGACCCCTCGAGTCCTTGTAGATAATGGTCGGCTACCGGCCCATACAATCGCAGCTCCTGGCACCGGTCGGGTAGCTCGCCTGGTGGTACTCCCAGTCGGCAATCGGAGACAGTTGACACCAGGAGGTGCATTGCTAGCCGGTTAATCTGACCTTCGGCCGGTGGAGACCCCGACCCCTCTGGTAGCAGGAGATCGGGCATACCGGAAGAGACGGCGGGGGCGGGAACCTCCCTAGGGGCTCCCGAGCTGGCCGTCACCCTCTTCTTTTTCTTCTTCGAGCGCGTGCTGGAGGAGGGCCTGGCTGAGGCCCCAGCCGGGGAAGGAGCTCGTCGACGCCTCATAGCGAGAGGCTGCTCATCGGCTTCTAGCAACTCCGTGTCAAGATCGGTGGCCGCCATGGTCTCCTCAGGGGCGGCAGGAGCAGAGTCCACGGGAGTAGCCTCGGGCGGCGTGTCCTCCCTTTGCTTCAATTGAGAAACAACCCGAGTCTCTAAATCGGCGTCGTCGAGACCAAAGCCTTCCTCCAAGGCCACTGCAGCATCATCGTGGCTGCGAAAATAACATGATCTTAGTTAGATCGAGCTAAAATATTCGAGGGAAATATAGAAGTACTCACCGAATGAAGTGGGCCTCGGAGTCGGCACCGGGCTGAGGCCGAAGGTAGAGACGATCCCCTCCCTTAGCAAGTTGACCCCGTGGAAATGCCTACAGCCGAGCTTAGAGAGAACCGACTGGTAAGCTGGGGAGGTGCGATAATTTTTGGAAAAGAGAGGAGAATAAGGAAGATCCTCAACCCAAGCAGTGGGCCAATTCGAGGTCGGGGTGGTATTAATGAAGAAGTAGCGCTTCTTCCAACCTTTGTTAGAGGATGAAAGTTTCGCTAGGAAGGAAGTTTTGGCTCGGGCTTGGAAGAAAAAATCACCCGGCTCTTGTTTTTGGGGTAGATGAAATAATGAAAGATTTCATGTCGGAGAGGTATTTGGTACAAGGTGAATATGATAACCGCACATCAGACAGATAGTGTTCGGGGCCAGTTGAGATAAAGATATTCGGAAATATCTACAAAGGGATGAAATAAAAGGATGGATAGGAAAGCGAAGCCCGACTTGTAGATGGTCTCGGGACAAGGTGATGAAGCCAAGAGGAGCGGTGTCGGGTCGGTCAGTCGGGTCGGGCAGACGGAGTCGGTGGTCAAAAGGGATTTGGTAGTCCGACTGGAGCTGGTCAAGGTCGTGGAAATGAAGGTTGGTAACCATGATGAAGTACCATGGCTCGGGGTGGGAAGAAGAGGACTCCATGGGAAAATAGAAGGACAAAGAGACTAACCGAAGAACAAGATGTCGCCTGAGAAGAAGATCGGAAGGGTGAGATCGTTGGAACCCTAGCAGAGTGCGCGACAGCAGCAGGACGACTTCGAAGCTAAAGACTATGGTAAAACCGCTGAGGGAGAAGGCTTGTTTATAGGGTCGAGTGGACAAGGACATCCGTCCGATGATGATCCGGGGAAAAGGCGGGATCGGACCTGCCCCGTTCGATCAAGTTTGTGGTAATTCCCGAGACCAGGTGGCACACGTGTGCAACGCCCACTTGAGGAGTCAGGCGGTAGACTCCTCGATGCTCAGGGAGCCATTACTTGGTTGTCACGTGGCTTTACGGTTAATGCGATAATTAATGAAAAGGATACGAGTCGGCCTGGCTCAGGTCAGGGATAAGACAGAAAAGACGAAACAAGGGGACCGGGGCCCATCGATTGGACAATCCGTTTGGGTTCAACTATGAAGGTTGGCGGCAGAAATGAGGCCTAGCCTCTCGGGTGCGCCAGACTCGTTTCGCAAATAACGGTTCAGTCAGTCGGACTTGGTGCCTCCTTCGACTAGACTCGAAGGGAATGCTTATGATCCCGGTCCACCTTGCGTGTAGCTTGGCCGGCCGGCCTAGCGTCCCGTCAGAGGGGGTCAAGACCGAGGGTCCCATGGACCTAGCAAACTTAGTGCTTGGATGGTCGGCTTGACCCGTTTCCTTCGAAGGCGGTAAGATGTCGACTCCGGCCGGGAGATGGTTACTGAGCCAACGGATGTCGGAACCCCGGAGTTTCCCAGTGGCGGATGCCTGGGTTAGGGGTTCCCCAAGCCAGAAGGGTGCCGAGCCTTCGACCACCCCACTTTAGACTCAGTCGGGGTATTCAAGTCCAAGTATCCCCTGACTTAGAAAGCACGACTATCCTATGTGATGGTGACCATAGGGCCCGAGTTCACTCCAAGCCGCTAGCCGACACTCCCGTTCGAGTTTTTGTCGCGACCCACAAGAACACCCACTCCCTGACACAACACTAGCAAAAGAGGTACGGAGTTGGCGCAGACCTGATACTATTCAGGCCCAAATCGCAAATATCCCGTTGACGTCATGATCCTCCTGTCATACCCTGATACCCCATACCACGACCACCTACGCTTGTGTTAAGCCGAGCGGCGCCTGACGACGCTTGCTCGCGAGCTGACAACGCCCCTTTGCCTTATTTCAGTCTGCGACACCTTACCTGCCACCATTGGCTATGCCTTGCCCTACTCTCCCATACGACAAAAGATGGCAGGTCGGGCAGAAACTGTTAGTCCCCTCGACTATATAAGTCCCTCCACTCCCCTTCACACAGGTACGCGTAATAGGGTGTTTTCACTGTTTCATTGCTTTCTCATTCTTCCACCATCGGGGACTGACTTGACCGTCGGAGGACCTTATCGGGGATTTTTCCCGACGGATTGTTAACGGTCATTTTTTTACAAATCAAAACTAGCATCCGTAGCTTATGACCTTCGGGAGATCACGTACTCCACCTTATTTCACAACAGGATCAATCCCTAAACGTCTTTGATCATAAAAACAATCCCTAAACCTCTTTGATCATAAAAACGTTATCCCTTTTTAAAAATCACTCGTCGTCATTATAAACTTTTTTATAATACCGATTTATATAAAAATAATTATAAATCACACTGTAGGGTGAGAATGAAATTTATAATGGACAGTTTAAACTAAACGGATGCACTTGAAACTTAGAACTCGTAATGGCAGCTGCGTTTGGTAGGGTGTAATCCACCCTGTAATGTAATCAAGATTATATTACAGGGTAGATTTCTTTGTTTGGAATAACTTTAAAATTGTAATATAATATAATCTCGATTACAAAAGAAGTTGATGATTTGTAATCTGGATTACAAAATAAAACCGATATAATCTGATTACATTACAGCTTGTAAAGTTGTCGGCCGGGCAGCATCGGTCGACGCCCGGCCGTCAGCCGGCGGCCGTCGTCGGCCGTTGGCCGTCGTCGGCCGTCGGCCGTCGGCCGCCGTCGGCCGTCGGCCGCCGTCGGCCGTCGGCCGCCGTCGGCCGTCGACCGTCGGTCGTCGTCAACCATGGTCGTCGGTCGTCGACAGTCAATCTTTGATTACATTACAGGATAGATTACCTCTTCATCAAACGCAGCTTATGGTTTTCAAAGATTACATACAACTCGTTACCAAACATAGTAATGTAATCTTGATTACATTACATTACGGCTGCATTTGGCATGGGGTAATGTAATCGAGTCTGTAATTTAATCAAGGTTGTAATGTAATGTAATGTAATATAATGTAATCAAGATTACATTACTATGTTTGGTAACAAGTTGTATGTAATCTTTGATAACCATAGGCTTCGTTTGATGAAGGGGTAATCCATTCTGTAATGTAATCAAAGATTGGCTGCCGACGACCGATAACAATGACCGACGACCATGGTTGACGACGACCGACGACCGGCACCGGCGGCGGGCGTCGGCGCTGATGCTGCCCGACCGACAACTTTACAAACTGTAATGTAATCGGATTACATCGGCTTTGTTTTATAATCCAGATTACAAATCATAAACGTCTTTTGTAATCGAGATTACCTTACATTACGATTTTAAAGTTATTCCAAATAAAGTAATCTACTTGATTATATTACAGGGTGGATTATACCCTACCAAATGCAACCGTATACATTACAACCTTGATTACATTACAGATTCGATTATATTATTCCATACTGATTACATTACAGATTCAATTATATTATTCCGTACCAAAAGCAGTTTTATTCTTTTGTTAATTTGATAGTGGAATACTCGTCATCAATAATACACAGAACATCTTTGGATTTCTATCCATTGCATCAATCAGATCTGCATCTTCAACTTTTTGACCACTTCCAGCCACGCCAGTTGAGACGACCCCCTCTCACTCCACGCCTCTGCCGCCATCTCTTTAGCCGCCGCCGCACGCCGCCTCAATTCCCTCCCTCCCTCTGACTCCATCACCCATCTCACCTTCGCCTCCACCTCTTCAGCCTGTACCATCTCTTTGTCGTAACCCTCCATCACCACCGCCAATTTCATCTGTTCCACCAAGAGCACCTTGTTCATCCTCTGCTCCGCGTACAGCGGCCACGCCACTATCGCCACTCCGGCGGAGATCGCCTCCAGCGTCGAGTTCCACCCGCAGTGAGAGACGAAGCATCCCACCGACTTGTGGTTCAGCACCTCCACCTGCGGCGCCCACGACTTCGCCACCATTCCCCTCTGCTTCGTCCGCTCCAAGAATCCTTCCGGCAACAGAACGTCCAGATCCAGGTCCAGCTCCGACGTCGGCGTCGGAGGATCCTTAGGGACTCGCACGACCCAAAGAAATCGCTGCCCGCTTCTCTCGAGGCCAACGGCCATCTGCTTGAGCTGCTCCACGGAGAACGAACCCATGCTGCCGAAGCAGAGGAACGCCACACTACCGCTTGGTTGTGCGTCCAGCCACGCCATGCACTCTGCTTTTGCTTCAACCTTTCCTTTGCTCCCTTCCGTGATCAGCGGCCCGATGCAATAGACCGCTGGCATCCGGCGTCCGGGAAGGCACGCCCCTTCCCGAAGAGCCTTAACGGCCTCTGCCTCCAGCGACTCGAACGAGTTGATAAGGATGGCGTCACCATCCGGGAGCCGCCGGGCAACCATATTTACAAATGTTTCATAAGACTCCGAAGCGCGATTTATAACCTCTCTATCCATATCGGTGGCGGGAATAGGGGGCAGTCCGGGGAAGTGGATAAGTGTATCCGCGAGCTCGCCGAGGCCGAGATCAGTGAGCTCAATGGAGGGAAAGTAGAGCATGGAGGCGAGAGCGGAGGCGCCGGTGGGGAAGAAGAAGTGGGCTGGGATGCCGAGCTCGACGGCGACGTCGAGAGCGACAGTGCATAAGAAGTCGAGGACGATGGCGCGGACATCGTTTTCCAGGCGGTGGGCGGCGAGGAAACGAAGGAGCTCATGGTTGTTACGCCGTACGCTCTCGATCGTCATGGGTATGGAGGGGAAGGTGGCACAGAGGCTGGCAGTGAAGGAGTCGTCAGGCGGCGGGAGCTGGTGGAATGAGATGGAGGGGTGGACGGCGGAGATACTGGCAATGAAGGAGTCGAGGGAAGGGTGCTTGAAGGGAAACTGCATGAGGACCACTGCGACGGCAAAGTCGTGGCGGAGGTAGAGCTTGGCCAGCTCTACCATGGGGAGTAGATGTCCGATACCGGACATGGGATACAGCACCACCGTCGATTTCATTGCGATTTCCGATCCCTCGACGGCCATCTCCACTAGTACAACGTCTCCAACAAAATCAAGAGGCAGAGGAGTAAAGAGGAATCGAAGACGAAGAGCTCTTGATTTCAGGGGGCATACATATAAAAGGATTTGCTAGATTTTTTTCAATCTCGATTCTCATGCAAATATTTCATTGATCATTAATTTACGTGTAGGCTGGGCAGGTTCGATGTACCTGCTGCACTATAGTTTATAAAAGTTGGTAAAACGTTGTCAACTTTCTGTGGTATCATCAAATTTTATATATGGATTAATAAAAAATCTCTAAATTCTTTTGTTGCTGTATTTATTATTTTTTAATGGTCCGGAAGTCATTATCTAGAGCATGTACAACACAATACTAGACTTTTGATAAGATTTATGAAATGAAAAATAATAATAATTCGAATCACTGTGTACATAAAATTTGATATTATTAATTTAAAAATAATAGTGAAAATTTGAAAATTTTAAAAAAATAATTAAGAATACAAACTTTGTGTCGTTCGTGATCCCAATGGTCATCCGCCCATCAACAACTTTATATGACATCCTTTGTAGATATTTAGGAATCCAGCTAATTGTCTTTGATAAAATAAGAGAAGTAGAGAGAGATAGAGAAAGAAATAAAATAATTTTCTTGATTGAATAAACTTGTCCATGAGATACACAATTTATAGGGACCTTAGAAAACCTAATCAAATGAAAAATTAATAACGAAACTGTTAATTAACATATTTATAAAAAATCTGTCAATTAACAGATTAATAAGGAAAATATCTAATAATATAATAATATAAATTTAATAACGAATCTGTTAATTAACAAATTCATAATGAAATTGTCAATTAACAGATTAATAAGGAAAATATAATATCTAATAATATTTGACGGGGTCAATAATATTTTATTCTCTTTTACCCCCCGACAAACTTAACGGGAGATCTCTAACGTTGAGTTTGCATGATAATCTGCTAAAACGTTGTCTTGATAATGACTTGGTAAAGATATCAGCAATTTGATCTTCTGCAGAGATATAAGAAACAGATAATTGTTTGCTTACCAAGCACTCTCGAACAAAATGAAAATCAATTTCAACATGTTTTGTACGAGCATGAAATATTGGATTTGATGTAAGATATGTTACTCTAATATTATCACACCAAATTTTCAGTGCAATATGCGATGCAAGATGAAGTTCCGAAAGAAGGGATTGAAGCCAAATAATTTCTGACTTTGCATTGGCTATAGCTTTATATTCTGCTTCAGTGCTTGAACGAGATACTGTATGTTGCTTTTTCGAATTCCAAGAGATAAGATTTCGTTCAAGAAATATTGCATATCCACTAGTAGAGTATCTATCTTCAGGAGAACTTGCCCAATCCGCATCGCTAAAGGCATGTAAATCTCGAGATGAATGTCGATATAAAAGAAGACCATGTAGAATAGTGCCTTTGAGATAACGAAGTATTCTTTTCACACCTTCCCAATTTTGTTTAGTGGGAGTATGCATGAACTGACAAGCACGATTTACTGCAAACGTAATATCAGGGCGCGTGATAGTAACATATTGTAAAGCTCCAACAATACTTCGATAAACCTGGGGATCAGCCATCATCGAAGAGGAAGAAGGTGTAGAGACATTATTTGGAGCAATTGGTGTAGAGACCGGACGTGCTCCATCCATTTTAGCTCTTTGAAGAAGTCCAGTAATATATTTGCTCTGAGAGAGGATATAACCTTCATCATGAGGAATAAGTTCAATACCAAGAAAAAAATGAGCATTTCCTAAATCTCGAATAGGAAATTCTTGATTGAGAAGACTTAATAAATTTGTGATGCCCTTTTGATCATTGCCAGTTAATAGAATGTCATCCACATAAATAAGAAAAAATATCATAGATCCATCATTATGTCTGTAGAATAGAGAGGAGTCAGTTTTTGATCCAGAAAATCCTTGAGCCTATAACCATTTAGATAATCGATGAAACCATGCACAAGGAGCTTGCCGAAGACTATATAAAGATTTCTTAAGATGACAAACATGAGATGGAAATTGTGAATGACTAAACCCAGATGGTTGCTCCATAAATACCGTTTCCTCGAGAATACCATGAAGAAATGCATTAGAAACGTCCAATTGTCGGATAGACCAATTAGAACTAATAGCTATTGATAACAATAATCTGACAGATGTAATTTTAATAACCGGGCTGAAGGTGTCATTGAAGTCAATACCTGGTTGTTGGCTAAATCCTTTGGCTACAAGTCGAGCTTTATACCGTTCAAGAGAACCATCAGCTCGATGTTTAAGACGGAATATCCATTTTGAGCCCACAACATTCATGGACGGAGTGCGCGGAACTAGGGTCTATGTTCCATTGCGAAGAAGTGCATCAAATTCTATAGCCATTGCATTACGCCAATTTGGATCCTTGTTTGCCTGTGTAAAGCAAGTTGGTTCAATAGTGTTTGAGGAAACCACTAGAGCTCGAGGAAGAGGATATCGAGTAGTCATTGGTGGGCATCGTGCATATATGTCACTTAAGGGAAGCATGCGATGAGGAGCATTATCATCTGAATCACTTGTTGATGGTGATGAGGAAGTGGGTTGACATGGTGAGTTTGTTGCCGAACCTGTATTATCCGAGGATCCAGAGCTAGAGAGAATATTATCTTCGGCTGGTGAGACTTCTAAGTTTGGAGCAGTAACTTGTGGCGATTCTGATGGTATAGGAGAGTTATTAGGGAGCTCCGGAGCAGAACCTAGGATGTCATCTCTTCTAATAATGTTGGGTGACATCAAGAAAGTACCACCTGTATCTAGAGGAGAGATTGAAGAGGCTGCCGAAAAAGGGAATAGAGATTCATCAAAAGTAACATGTCGTGATGTATATATCCGTCCAGTTGGTATATGCAAGCAACGATACCCATGATGCATATTACTATTACCAAGGAAAACACATAATAATGAACGAGAGTCAAGTTTGTGTTTAGAGTACGGGCGTAACCATGGATAACATGCGCAACCAAATATTCGAAGAAAGGTGTATTCAGGAGTTTAATTATAAAGTTTTTCCAAAGGACACTTATGATTGAGCAATGGGGTAGGAAGTCGATTTATGAGATATACTGCAGTACAAACAGCTTCATCCCAAAATTTATGCGGAACCGATGCATGATGAAGAAGAGCTAAGGCAGTTTCAACTATATGTCTATGTTTTCTCTCAGCAGAGCCATTTTGTTCTGGAGTGTGAGGGCAAGAGACTCGATGAACAATGCCACAAGAGACAAGATGACGATGAAGAGTTTGATATTCTCCTCCCCAATCAGAATGAAGACAGAGTATTTTGCGATTAAAATATCGTTCAACTTGTTTTTGAAAATTACAGAATATATCAAATAAATCAGATTTTTTTTCATAGGATAAAGCCAAGTATATTACTAAAATGATCAATAAAAGTAACATAATATAAGAAACCTTGGTTAGACAAGATAGGTGCAGGACCCCAAATATCAGAATGAATTATTTCGAGTGGAAAATTGGAAACACGTTTAGATGAAGAAAATGATAACTTATGACTTTTAGATTCCATGCATGCTTGACATGAATGAGATGGAGATAAAGTAGAGGAAGTAGGTAAATCATACCTAGCTATTTATGATCGACTGAACGATACGAAGGGAAGGATGACCAAGTCGAGCATGCCAGGCTGGTTTATTTGTGCGTTCACCAATAAAAGCTTTGATTGTAGAATTTTCAAGACAGTAGAGACCATTTTTTATTTTTCCAAGAAACACAGTAGTATTTGTTTCTCTATCTTTTATAAGATAATGATTATGATGAAATTCAAAAATAACATTGTTATCCAAGCAAAACTGACGCACGGAGAGTAAATTTTTAATAATGGATGGAACATGAAAGATGTTGCGTATGTGAAAAGTACGATTGGACAAATGAATGTATGTGTTTTCAAGATTAGTAATATGCAAACCTGAGCCATCACCTACTTGTATCGTATCTGAACCAGTGTATGGTAGTACTTCTGTAAAGATATTGTAGTCTAATGTGACATGATGAGTTGCTCCAGTGCCAATATATCATTCAGTAGATAAAAATTTTGAAGGTTTGCCATTAGTAGGCACAGATGAGAGAACTTTAGGATGGACTTGTGCAGTCGTTGTGTGTCTTAAAGATTTTCTCGAAGTTGAAGGACCACCGATGAAGGTTCTGTCGAGTCTTTTCGGACATTGAATACCAGTATGTCCAATTTGGAGACAAATTTGACATCTTCTTAAAGCTAAAGGACCACCGATAAAGGTTCTGTCGAGTCTTTTAGGACATTGAATACCAGTATGTCCAATTTGGAGACAAATTTGACATCTCTCAAGATTCGACATAAAAAAAAAAATAAAGAACCAAAAGTTGTTGTAGCTTGGGCAAAAAGGCACAGAGATTATTCCTCTTCTCCCCTACTATCCCGTCATGAGTGGGCGGGCGATAGAAACGAGGAAGGAGGATGCGAGCAAAAATAGAGGAGGAAGAGACAAAGCAAATTAGAAGTTGCTAGCCCCTTTTTCAAATAAAAATAAAAACAGTGACATCAAGCGTCACATGAAGAAAAAGAAAGACGTCGTATAAGAAGAAGCGACGCATAAGGTAAGAAGAGCTATGACTCTGATACCATGATAAAATAAGAGAAGTAGAGAGAGATAGAGAAAGAAACAAAATAACTTTCTTGATTGAATAAACTTGTCCATGAGATACACAATTTATAGGGACCTTAGGAGACCTAGTCAAATGAAAAATTAATAATGAAACTGTTCATTAACATATTTATAAAGAATCTGCCAATTAACAGATTAATAAGAAAAATATCTAATAATATGATAATATAAATTTAATAACGAATCTGTTAATTAACAATTTCATAAAGAAATTGTCAATTAACAGATTAATAAGGAAAATATAATATCTAATAATATTTGACGGGGTCAATAATATTTTATTCTCTTTTAGTCTTTACTTTAAACGAAACTAACTTTCTGTCCTTTCCGATCCCTACGCCCATCAACAACTCTATATGATTTTGTTGGACTTTGGCAACTTCAGGTATAGTTCGTTGGACAACTTTCTGGCCCGCGTGTGGTTGAAAAAGAAAGCGCAAACCCCCCAATGCTCTCGCCAGTCCGCCCAGGACTAACTTTCCGGCCCACGTGCATCACGGGTAAGTGGGTGGAAGCAGTTTTTTTTATCATGATATCTCGTGAATATAGAGGGCCATTCATTGTAATCATCTTCTTAGATGCCAAGCACAAACAATACGAAGGGATATGACTCGTTTGTGAGTTTTTTTAATGTTTTTTTAATAATTTTTAATATGTCATATTTAGAGACGAGGAGAATTTCATATTAGAGATGCGAAATATGTGTTTATATTGAAGGAGGTGACTTAGTTATTGCTCACCCCTCCATTTTTCTCATTTTTCTATACCCCTTTACTAAAACCTTCCTATAATGTTAATTTACATTATCAATTATTTTCATATATGATTTCTTTCTTCTTTCATTCTTTTCGAAAATACTCAAATCTTGATATGATGGGCATTATTATACTTTCAATTTATAGGTAGAGAGAGAGCACCAATATATATATAACATCCTCATTTCCATGAATCCATTATGCATTGGTTATAATGATTATTATTTGCATCCATTATAACTAATAATAACAATTATTTGTAAGGTGAGTTATATATGATTAGTAATTTAAATGGTATGAAGTTGCTTTCATTTTAATTTTATATGTATGTTTCATTTTTAATTTAAATTGAATGAACTTAATTACTTGAATTTTAATTTCACATGTTTATTCAATTTTAAAGCTAAATAATATTAGATAATAATTATTATCTAACATTCTCTTACTTAGCCTAAACTTTAGATGAAATTAAAACTCGAAGCATAAGTATGATGTATTATAACTTTAGGCATAAAAAAATTCTTCTTCTTATAACATTATAATTACCTTAGTATAATAGAATACTAAATACGGGTTATACGGTTGTATATTACATAACATATGTCCTTTTATATACCACACATGAACATCCTATCATAATAGGCCTATAAATGAATATATAATTTTATAATGGTCCACAATAATATTTTTAGATAATTCATGTTATAACATAGTAATGTGTGCATCATAACTAGAAACTATATATCAAAAACATACAAGTAAAGCTCAGAGTATCAACTTAATAAATCATTCAAAGTACAACCAAGACACATTCGATGTACAATCCTTCTAGATAATCCTTATATATTGTTGATTGTAAACCTTTGATTAACGGATCTACAATTATGAGATCCGTTCTAATATAATCAATAGACACTCTTTGTTTCTGAACTTCTTCTTTAATGATAAAATATTTTAATTTTGTATGCTTGATACCTCTTGAGTATTTATCATTTTTAGAGAAGAATATTGCTACAGAATTATCTCAATAAATTTTCAGTGGCGTGATAATAGTGTTGATAATTTTAAGTCTTGAAATAAAATTCCGCAACCATAATGCATGGATTGTGGCTTCAAAACATGCCACAAACTATGCTTCTATTTTGGATAAGGCAATGACAAATTGTTTGACACTTTTTCATGATATGTTCCTTCTCCAAGAAGAAACAAATAATCAAAAGTGGACTTTCTACTGTCGATGCATCAGACAAAATTTAAATCTAATTAACCAATCACTTCCAAGTGATTAGTTTTTCTATACATAAGCATGTATTTTTTAGTGTCATAAAGACACCTTAAAACTTTCTTAGCAATTTTCCAATAATCAATTTTAGGATTACTTTGATATCTGTCAAGCATTCCAACTGCGAAACTAATATCTGGTACAAGTTTGTACATACATTAAATTTCCTATAACAGAAGCATATGGAATTGAATCCATTTTTTTTTCTTTCTATATCATTATTTGGACATTGCATAAGGCTAAATGTGTCGCCTTCTAAATTGGAGAAATTCCAATAGAGCATTTTTCCATATTAAATCTCTCTAGAATTTTGTCAATATAAGCTTTTTGAGACAATCCCAGCAGTCTTTGTGATCTATCACGAAATATTTCAATTCGGATCACACAGGATAATGCTCCCCCATATCTTTTATTTCAAAATTCTTAGAAGAAAATCTTTTGTCTTATGCAACATGTCCAAATCATTAGTAGCAAGCAAAATATCATCAATATATAGGAATAAAAATATAATTTTGCTCCCACTGATCTTTTGAGTATATGTAATGATCAATAATATTTTCTTCAAAACCAAAAGATATGATGATATTATTAAACTTAATATACCATTGTCTAGAAGCTTATTTAAGTCCATATACTGATTTCTAAAGTTTACACACTAGATGTACTTTTCCATCTTGAAAAACCTTCAGGTTGGTTTATATATATTTCTTCCTCATGATTTTCATTTAGAAAGATAGTTTTCACATCCATCTGATGTAACTCTAAATCATAGTGAGCCACCAGTGCCATGATAATACATAATAGTATTTCTTTGAGATAGGTGAAACGTCTCTTTATAATCAATGACATCTTATTGAGTATATCATTTAGCAACAAACCTAGTTTTATATCGTTCAATAATACCATTCGAGTCACGCTTGGTCTTAATGACTCATTTGCATCCAACTCGTTTGGAACCTTCTGGTAATTCAACGATATCACAAACATCATTTTCATACATGGATTGCAACTCTTCTTTCTTGCATTGATCCATTTATTTGACTCTGTACTTTCTATGACTTGTGAAAATGAAGTTGGATCTTCATAAATTTCATAATCTAATTCTTGCGAGCAAGTTTCATAATCCTTTGAAATAGTAGTTTTTCTTATTCTTTGAGATCTTCTCAATGCTATTTCTTGTGACCCATTTGCATCAGATCTTTGTGAGTTAGTTTCTTCAAGGGTTATTTCAATATGTGATTCAGTGTTGATACTGGGACAACTTTTAGAATAATACTGGATGAAGGAATACTTTTAGCTAAAGTAATATTTACCTTAACTTCCTTTATATCCACATGTTGTTATTCGTCGCTCCCACTAACTTCGCCATTCTCATTACGAGTTTCTATTATTCTTGGATTATGGTTAGGACAATAAAATATATATCATTTAAATTTCTCTGGATAACCAATAAAGTATCCACTATCTGTTCAATAATCTAATTTTCTTTCATGTAGATTATAAACTCTTTCTTCTACCGGACAACCCCAAACATATAGGTGTCTTAAGCTAAGTTTTCTATTTGTCCATAACTCAAAAGGAGTCTTTGGAACTGTCTTACTAGGAACCCTATTAAGCTAGTACATTCATATTTTTAAAGCATACACCCATAATGATTTGTGTAATGATGAATTACTCATCATACTTCTAACCATATCCATTAATATGTGATTACGACTTTCTGCCACATCATTTTGTTGAGGTGTGTATGACATCGTATATTGTGCACATATATCATATTTTTCAAGAAGTTTTGCAAATAGACTTGGATGATGTCATGTTTCATCATACTTCCTATAGTATTCACCTCCTCTATCAGACCTTATAATTTTCACTTTCTTATCTAATATTTGTCTTTCAACCTCATTAATGTCAATTTCAAAACCATCTACTACTTGAGATTTTTTTTAAGCAACATATCCATAACATGAAAAGTCATCAATAAAGATGATAAAATACTTTTCTCCACCAAAAGATTAAGTATCAAAAAGCACACATACATCAGTGTGTATTATTTCAAGAAATTATGTGTTTCTTGTGGCTCCTTTCTTATTATGTCTAGTTTATTTTCACTTAATGCAATCCACACATAAATCAAGATCGGTAAAATTTAAATTTTGTAGAATATCATTCTTTTTCAATGTTTCTAATCATTCTTTGGATATATGACAAAAACGCTTATGCCACAAGAATGAAGAACTTTCACTTAGCATATTTCACTTAATTCCAATACTTTGATGCATAATAAGTAAGGATTTGGCAAATTTATTATCAAGTTTTAATTTATATAAACCATCAGTAAGAAATCCAAAACCAATAAATCTTGAATTCATATATAAATTAAAACAAGCTTTTTCAAAATTAAAACTAAAACCACAAACATCAAGTTTGGAAGAGAAATAAAGTTCCTTGAAATTGAAGGTACATAAAGAGTCTGTAATAGGTCTAAATGATAGCCAGTATCTAAGACAAAACGATAAGTCCCTATGCCTTCAATTGGAGCCTTCATACGATTTCCCATATACAGGAAATTCTTAATTCAGTTTGTGGTATGGATTGTAAAGAATCCCTGCATCATATTGGATACATGAGTAGTAGCACCAAAATCAAGCCACCAAGTATTACGAGGAACACTAATCAAGTGTGATTCGAAACAAATATAAGATTTTAATATACCTTTCTTTTTGAACCAAGCCTTGTGTTTAAGGCAATCTTTCTGATAACATCCTTCATTCTTACTGAAATGATACTTATCATTATTATATTCCTTCTTATCAGCCTAAAGAGCTTTAATAGGCCTTTTCTTTTGCTTGAAACTTTTGGCTTTTGCTTTAATTGTTTTACCAGCTCCATGAATAGTGAAGTTGATGGAATGACTTTCTAAATTCTTAAGTTTGTTTTACTCTTGAATAAGTTTGCTTATCAATTTATTAACATTCCACTTTTCCCTGATAGTATTATAGTTAATTTGAAAAGCACCATATTCAGGAGGCAATGAGTTCAGAATAAACTAAACCAAGAAGGAGTCGTCCATAATCATTGCTAAAGTTTTTAATCTTGCTTCAATATTAGTCATCTCAATGGTACGCTCTTGCATACTATATGATCCATCAAACTTTATAATCATAAGTTATGCCATTAATGTACCAACTAGTGACTTATCAACAGAACGAAAACGTTATTCCACAAACTTTAAATATTCCTTTACATTTTGTGTTTGTGGAATAGTAGTTTAATGTTGTTTGCGATAGTTATTCACATAAACAGAAGGCTTAATCTGTTAGAGTATTCCCATGTTATTTGGATTTTCTTGGCAAAAAATAAATTTAAATAAAAGAAAATTATTTTTTGAGTTTGGAAAATTTGTGAAAAAAATTTCTATGCCTATTGATTGCTTGTGTGTTCTTAGTATATTGGTTATATACTTATTCTGAATTGAATTGAGCCAGTTTAATTATTGGGTTGTTGATTTTGTACTGATTTTGTTGATTTCAATCCAAATGACATGGATTATACACACTATGACTCGTCATGATGTACGACGAAATAGCTAAGGGAGGCTATTTAGGGGATAGTGTACAATCCTACTTATGAAGTTAGATGACACATTAGTAGCCTCGATAGGTTATTTAGGACACTTGAGTAGCAAGATTTTTCTATCCTAGACAATTATTGGATATGAGCCATGATTCGATCACTACCAAGACATCTCAATGAAGTGACACACCACATATAAGGGTGCTATAAGGGGCACATCACATATGTGAAATTTATCAGAGAGCTACTTCATGTAAACCATGTAGATGATGATGTTTTACCTTCTCATAAGGATTCTGATGAGGTCGTGGAGGATTTTGATGAGATTGAGGAGGATCCAAATGTGGGTTGTGATGAGCCTCAATGTCCTATCACTCATGAGGAGGATGTGGATGCCAATGAGGGGGATCTTATAGAGAGTTCCCATGTGAGTTTGCTTAAGACCATTTCCCTTGCTAATCCTAGAGAGATAGGGATTGTATTAGCTACTATTGCACTAGTATCAATCCTAGTGGGAGTAGTGACCTATATATTTTCTTAGAATTATATATGGATTTATGTTATTATTGTTATGTTTATCTGTACTGAATTTAAACTTTGTAGTTTATTGTTTTGAATGTATGACTTGGATGGATATTATGTGTTAATATCATGTTTATTATAAATGATTTGCTCGTAAATTTGATGAGTTGTGTGTAAAATGATTGAACTATGTTGGTTAGATTTGACCATACAAATAATGAGTGCAAATACAGTAACCACTTTATTTTGTAAACCAAATGAGATTAACATTGAATTAATCGTGAATCACATACAATGTATTTGAATAATATGGAATTGCTAAACAATGTATTTGTTTATGTTAGATTGGATTCTAAGAATATTGTTTCTGCTTGAAACCTAAAATTGCTTCTAGCGAGTCATGCACCCATGAGCAACTGCCATGGAGAAAGTCCATGGTGATCTGGGAAGGAGACATCTGCTCTTAGGATCCCTACAATACTCAGCAAGAGGTTAGAATGGATGTCAAGGTTGGATTCAACGTGATCACTCCGACACTCAAGTTAGCACAAGGGCCGGAGGAGGAGAAAAGTAGTGGAGAAGGAGTCAAATCTATATGTGTGCATACCTATGCCCACTATGACAAGCTTTCTTTTATACCTTCCCCCACATTCGTTACGTGGGCAACCATGTAAACTCCCACTCTACTACGTACACCCCCATCTCTCCATGTTCTCCGCATATCCCGACACACACATTCTTCCCTCACAAATTGAGAGAGTCAGCGTGGATCAAGCTTAAAGAGATGGGTTGGTCAAGTGAGATCAAGCTGGAGGGGTCTAGAGAAGGTAGGTGACACTAAGTTGAGGGAGTCAGGGTGACATTGAGCTGGAGGGGTCCGGAGAGGTCGAGTGACACCGAGCTAGAGGGGTTTGGATAGGTTGAGTGTGGCGGAGGGGTTTGGAGATGTCGGGTGACACCGAGCTAAGGGATTCGGGTGGATGAGCTAGAGGGTTCTAGAGAGGTTAGGTGATACCGAGCTGAGGGAGTCGGGTGGGCCAAGTTGGAGGAGCCTGGTCTCGGCTAGGATCTGCTTTGACCCAGTCCGACCTCTTTGACTTACAACTCCTGTTGACTTTGGACTAAACATCAAAAAGACTCCAATAATATCTCAATTATTGGATCTTTTAATCCCCAATGATCCTAAACACAGTGTATTAGCCCCCCATACACTTGTTTTATATCACTTGGACACAAATCAGCTGCTGGACACCCAATCCAGCCCTGACCAGTCGACTGATACTTTGAAAATCAGCTTTTCTAGCTAAATTCAGAAATACGCCAGAAATTCCACAAATCTCCAAAAATTTCCAAATTTTCTGGAGAGATTTGTGGTACCCATACCTACTTGGGAAAAATACATTCACCCATGTATCTATCATCATTCCCAAGTTTGACACAAAATTCAAAATTTCTTAAGAAAATTAAGGCAAACAAGAGGCAACCTCCCCCTTAACCTATGTCTTCTCCCAATTTTCAATTTACCAAGGTTAAGTTCTACACAACTTAACACTATAACACCAAGTTAAGTTCTGATAGATCGATTTGCCGTACGCTAGAGGGGGGGTGAATAGCATTTCGCCGAATTCTTGTTCCTACACGGTTAGTTAGCACAGCGGAAATAATAGTGAAACAATAATAAAAACACTAACCAATGCTAACACGGTGATTTTAGTTGGTATCCACCCCGGTCGAGTGACTAATCCAACAATCCGTCGGTGGATCAAACCCCGAATAACCTCCGGCTAGAATTCGTTGCTCCTTGTGGGTGGAGAAACCTCGCCACTGTTGGTGCAGAATGCACCCAAGTCAAACCTGTGTTTTGATAATGGCAACAGAGGTCAAAAGTTAAGTCTTACTTGTTTTCTAATATGTTACTCAAGTGTGCAGAGACAAAGCCCTAGCGAGGGACTGCTAGGCAACTGGCGAAGGACTGTCAGTATCCAAGCCCTAGCGAAGGACTGCTAGGCAACTGGCGAAGGACTGCCAGTATCCAAGACCTAGCGAAGGACTGCTAGGCGCCAGGCGAAGGACAGCTTGGGACTGAAGCCCTAGCGAAGGAATGCTAGGCACCGGGCGAAGGACAGCTCCGCTTCCAAAGACCTGACAAAGGACCGTCAGGCAAAAGTCCAACCAGAGGAACGGTTGGCATCAGGTAAATTCTCCCGAGAGGAGTAGGTGAGGACGCGTTCCCCGTCGAGGGAACAGTAGGCGTCGGTTCGACCTAGGGATCCATTTTGGAGACCAAAGTCAGAACCAAGACAGCTAAGGCTGTATAATCTAATAATTTATTATGTTTTGGACTAACCCTGGATGCAGGACCGAAGGAACGTGTGTCTGCAGCTCAGAAAGCCTCAAAGGAGTGAGGCAATGGCTGAGTAGGGCGCCCGGAGTGTCCCGGGCGCCCACAAGGTGCATACAAAACAAGTCAAGTTAAAAAGGCTTCGAAAAGCTGCTGGACGAGGCGCCCCCGTGCTCCCGGGCGCCCCCGCTGCTCCCGGGCGCCCCCAGCATCCCGGGCGCCCCCATGCGCATGCCTTGACCCAGAAGCCAGCAAAGCGCAGATAACACTTTGACCCGGTCAATCCGGGCGCCCCGAGCGCTTCGGGCACCCCGGTCAAAGCGGATCCCGAAGATAACGAGATCAGACGCTGACCGAGACTTTGGCGGATCGAAGGACACGTGGGGGGGCGCCCCCGACATCCCGGGCGCCCCCAGGCCCTATATAAAGGGCCCTCGACCCCAAGCTTCGAACATCAACTCTCTCTACGTCTCAAAGCTCTTCTGCTCTCACGCTTCGGCTCGGAATCCTTCCAACTCGAGCAGACGACGTCCCGCTGCTCCGAAAAAGTTGATCTACCCCGGACGTCGGTAAAAGAGCTATTTAAAAGTTTACTGTACTTAATTCTGTAATCTTTTGTAAACTATTTTGCGCATAATATAGAATTGCCCAAAGTAAACGGTCAACGACCGTGGGCCTTGGAGTAGGAGTCGACCCAGGCTCCGAACCAAGTAAAAACGACTGCGTCTCTGTGTTATTGTTTTTTATTTCCGCTGTGCACTTGCTCTTAATTTTCCGAAAAACGAATACCGATATTCACCCCCCTTCTATCGGTTCTATCGATCCAACAAGTGGTATCAGAGCGGGGAAGTTCAAACTTGGTGCAACCACCAGTTTGAAATTTTTTTTCGGATTTTTATTTCTTTTTCTAATTCGAATTTTTTTTTACCAAATTTTTTTTAATATTTTATCCTTATCCCGTACTACTAATCCAAGACCAAGTCTTGGGAGATTTTTTTTGTTAGTTTTCTTTTACAGATCAAATGGTCATACAAGAGGGTTTTAGCACCGCCAGACCTCCACTTTTCAGTGGAGAAGACTTTTCCTACTGGAAAAGTCGCATGGAGGTCCACCTGAAAACTCAGGTGGACATGTGGATCATTATCCAGTCCGGTCTGGAGATCCCCAAAAACGCCGATGGACTTCCTCAAAGCTACACAGAGTGGGACACTGCTCTGAAACGAAAAATAGAAGCCGACGCAAAAGCAACTCAGACTCTCCAATGCGGATTGACAAAAGAGGAGCTGAACCGGGTGGGCCCCTGCAACAGTGCAAAGGAGCTTTGAGCAAAATTGATCGAGCTACACGAAGGGACATCAGATACTCGGATCAGTAAGAGGGATCTGCTACTGAACAAATTGTACACCATCAAGATGGCCGACAATGAAACAGCAGCCCAGCTCCACGCACGGATCCAAGAGTTGATGAACGGTCTTCACACTATAGGTCACAAGGTTGAAAACCGTGACTTAATAAGGTATGCCTTAAACGTTTTCCCTAGAAACACCTTGTGGGCATCTATGGTATATGCATACAAGGTCTCAAGGGATCTTTCAAAAATAAAATTAGACGAATTGTTTTCCGAACTAGAACTGCACGAACAAACTAACACCAATATGGTCGAGAAAGGTATTGCTTTCGTTGCAGGTAAAACTGGAAGGACAACAAAGAAGAAGCCTGAACCTGAACCCGAGTCTAACTCAGACTCAGACTCGGAAGACGAAGAAGGAGATCAAACTAAGCTGGTCCGACTAGCCCGAAGCTACTACAAGGAGCTGAAGAACCGAACCAACAAACGGAAAATCAGCCGAAGAAAGGACGAACCAGCTGAACCCGTGAATGGCAAAGACAAGCCCAACGTAACCTGCTACGAGTGCAAGAAGAAGGGCCACTACAAGACAGAATGCCCAAACTTAATCAAAAAGACAAGAAGAAAGAAAGCGCTCCAAGCAACCTGGGACGAATCTTCCTCAGAAGAAGAAGTACCCCAATCAAACCTACTAGCTCTGACCGCCTCAGAAAAAGTCGAGACTGAGTCAGAATCAGAACAGGACGACGGCGAGCTGACCTTTACAGAAGACGGCGAAATTAAGGTAACTGGTTTCAATAGATGTCAATTAAGTGAATTAATTTCATTTCTTTCTCGAGATTTGGCAAAAGCCAAACTCCGAGTCGAATCCCTCCGACAGGAAGTAAAACTCCTGAAAGAGGGAGCTGACTCTAAACCCTTAACCGAGAAGGTTCAGGAAGGAACTCCTACTCAAGTTGAAAAACTTGAAAAGGAGAACTCCTCCCTGAAAACTCAGGTTAAGGATCTTAGATCAGCTTTAGAACGATTTACATCTGGGTCCAAGGGTCTTGACATGATCCTTGGAAAATAGAAATCAGTTCTAAATCGATCCGGACTTGGCTATAGAACCAAATCCCGGCAAAGATCTTACTTTGCTGTATTGAATCAGTCCAGAGGTAAAATTCAGGCATGGGTACCTAAACTATACCTGAACAAACCAACTGGATCAAATCAGTATTGGATCCCTAAGGACAAGATTCACATCTTGCCTAACCATCACCGCGGCTTTAGTCCAGGGGGAGCCAAACTGAAAACAATATTCATTATTAGATAAAATTTTTTTTCTTGAGTGCAATTGCTTGATTGATTGTTTATTTAAATTTTTGCAATTTACCATGCTTAGATTTAGGAATGGTTAGTATAAGGACCAAACACACTTAACTGAAATTTGACAACATAGTATTGGGTGGAGGTGAGATGATAGTACGTTAGGGAAGCCAACTTGGCGGAACTAGCCGAAGCTACCGATCCAAGACCCAAACTAGTTAGACCAGAAATTTTTCAAAGAATAATTTTGAAAATGAAATTTCATTAAAAGGCTTTGTCAAGGAAAGGGTGGATGATCCCATAAGGCTACGGCCAAAGAAGGCCTAGTGCCTCGCCAAGACCTGGAAGCCAATTTTTGAAATTCAAATTCAAATTATTTTTTGTCAAATTCGAATCTAACACAAAACTTCGGTTGTTTGTAGGTTTAAACATCTTTTCAAAAATTCCAAAATTAATTAAGTTTTCAAAAATTTAATTATTTTCAAAATTAATTAAGTTTTCAAAAATTAATTGTTGTCAAATTCAATTAAGTCTTCAAAATAAACCATGCGTTTTCAAAATAATCTTAACTATCAAAACCTATCTCACGAAACCTATAAGGCTAACGTGATTGAAAACCCTAGATTTGGGTGAGACAGACTAGGTAGTGAAACTCAATTTAAGCTATTCCTGACTCAAATTCGATCCAAATCAAGAAAATTCTTTATGTGTAGGAACATAAAGATTTGGACCAATGGATGTTGGATAGCGGTTGCTCCAGACACATGACTGGAGATAAATTGAAGTTCACCAAGCTCAAGTTCAAAAACCTAGGTTCAGTGGCATTTGGCAATAATGCTACACTCAAGGTAATTGGGTCAGGTAATATTGAACTTAAATTCGATTTCATTATTAAGAAAGTTCTATTGGTTAAAAACTTTAATTTTAACTTGCTTAGCATAAGTTAGTTATGTGATTCTGGTTATATAGTTACTTTCAACAATTCTAACTGCCTGATTAGAAATGTACAACACTCAGAAATCATGCTTAAGGGCACTAGGAAAAACAATATATACACTATAAACCTTCCCCTTGTACCCAAATGTATGTTAACACAATTAGAACAATCAAACCTCTGGCATAGGAGATTAGGTCATACCAATCTGAGAACTATCTCAAAAATTACCCAACTTGGCTTAATCAAAGGTATCCCCAAGATTAAAAATAATGAAAACCTAATATGTGAATCATGTAATCAAGGTAAACAAACCAAATCCAATCACAAACTAACCCAATCTGATTTAACTCAAACTACACTTGAGCTCCTACACCTTGACCTATTTGATTCACATGGAGCCAAGTCACTAAGCGGGAACCGATACTGCTTAGTAATAGTTGATGATTACTCTAGGTTTACCTGGGTTAGGTTTCTAAAAACCAAAGATGAAACCCTAAACCTATTTAATGAATTCTGTAAACTAATTGAAAATCAAAACGACACTAAAATTAAAAGACTTAGGAGTGATCACGGGGGAGAGTTTGACAATCAACGATTCGAGGAATTCTGTAAGGTAAATGGGTACTTACATGAATTTTCATGTCCTAGAACCCCCTAACAAAATGGGATAGTCGAGCAAAAGAATAGAACATTACAAGAAGCCGCTAGGGCTATGCTCAATGAATTTAATCTAGCAAATCAATTTTGGGCATAAGCGATTAGTACGGCTTGTTATATCCAAAATAAGGTTTTGATTAACAAGCGACACAACAAAACCCCCTATGAACTGTACTAGCATAGACTCCCAAACCTACACTACCTAAGGGTCTTTGGATGCAAAGTCCATATCCTAAACACCAAAGACTATTTAGGAAAATTTCAGTCCAAGTCAAACCCAGGTATCTTCCTAGGATACTCAACCACAAGTAGAGCCTATAGAGTTTACAACAAACAAACTAAGAAAATTGAAGAAACAACAAACTTAATTTTTGATGAAGAAATCAACTCAACATCTAATAATCCAGATTTAACTTCATCAAACTCTGACCAAGAAAATAATGAACAAACTATTGAACCCATAATGCTAAAGAGTTAATCAATTCAAATGACCAAGAAAATAATGAACAAGCTTACCTTTTTCCTAGGACTACAAATCAAACAAACTAGGGATGGTAACTACGTTCATCAATTCAAATATGCTAAAGAGTTAATAAAGAAATTTAAAATGGATAACTCTAAAAGCATAAGTACCCCCATGGCCACTAATGTAAAAATAGATAGTGACCCTGATGGTAAACCAGTGGACCTTAAACTCTATAGGAGTATGATAGGTAGCCTATTGTACCTTACAGCCAGTAGACCTGATATTCTTTTTGCTGTAGGGATGTGTGCTAGATACTAAACCTGTGCTAAGGAAACGCACTTAGCAACCCTAAAAAGAATACTAAGATATGTAAAGGGTACCCTAAATGTAGGGATTTGGTATCCTAGGACCTCAACTTTTGATTTGACAGGATACTCAGATTCTGACTATGCTGGCTGTAAATTAGATAGAAAGAGCACAAGTGGAAGCTGCCAACTGTTAGGTCAGAGTCTAGTTAGTTGGTGCAGCAGAAAACAATACTGTGTAGCTCTATCCACAACTGAAGCTGAGTATGTGGCCTTAGGAGAATGTGTTACTCAACTTTTATGGATGATGCACACACTTAAGGACTTCCAGCTCAACTACACCCAAACTCAAGTATTTAATGACAATATAAGTTCAATTAATTTAACTAAAAACCCAATCCAACATTCCAGAACCAAACATATAGAAGTCAAACATCATTTTGTAAGAGACCATGTAGCCAGGGGTGAAATAGTACTTAAGCATATTGACTCTAAATCCAACTTAGCTGATATATTCACCAAACCCTTACCTGAATCTGAGTTCAGTTCACTAAGAAGGCAGTTAGGATTGTGCTCTGTAGAATAGATTAATTTTTTTTACTCTACTTGATTTAAAAATTTGTTTCTAAAAATAGAATTTGAAAAACTGTTTTACTTAATTTCAAAATCAGCTTTCATTTTTGACTTAGTTTTATTTTTATTTCAAAACTACCCCCTTTCAAAACTAGGGCTTTTTCGAAAATGGACTTAGCCTAGGCCCTAACCCTAGAACTGCATGCACATATAGACTTAGAAGCCAGCATCTCACAAGCACCTTAGGGTACTTTTGATTGATAACCTAGAAAGGGTTGAGATGCTTAGGTCTTTGCCTTAATGCAAGATGCTTTAAGTCTGTGCATCTGCAGTAATTGGGGCACTAAATACAACTTATACAGCAATCAAGTTGAGTGTCAAGTTAAGAAAATCTAACTTGAACAGAAACACTTAACTTGACTAACCCTAGCCAAAGCTACTGTTTATAACAGTTAGTAAGTAGCTAATTGGGTTAGACAGGTCCCTACAGAGAAAATTGACTGATTTAGTTTAAGTCTAATTATGAATTGGTTCAGTACAGTAAAATCTTACTTATTTCCTTTATGCAATTTTATTTTTGCAATATTTATCTGTTTTGATATATGGCAAAGGGGGAGAGATAGGAAAGGAGAGAGTAAATTCTTTTTTAACTCTATCCTTTATTCAAAAAGTTTCAAAAATTTTCCTATCCTTTATTCAAAATTTTCAAAAATCTCAAAGCTTTCAAAATTATTAATTAAGCTTTCAAAATTTTGCTAAATTTTCCTATCCTTTATTCAAAATTTTCAAAAATACTTAAGCTTTTCAAAATTGACTTAAGTACTTAAGTTTTCAAATCCTACTAAGTACTTAAGCTAACACTTTCAAAACTTTTGAGTACCTTAAAACTTAAAGCGTCAAACCTTTTAAGTACTCAGAAATCATGCTTCAAAAACTATCCTATGTAATTTTAACTTAAGTTATTAAAAGATTTCTAAGTACCTAAAACTTAAGTTTTCAAAGTACAAGTAAAGTTGTTTAACCCCACGAATTTTTTAAAAATCTAGGGGGAGATTCCTTCCAGGGGGAGGGAACAAAACTTAACCTTTTTTCATGCTTGCTTAAACTTAACTTTTTGAACTAGGGTTGCCATAAATAAAAAAGGGGGAGATTGTTGGTGCAGAATGCACCCAAGTCAAACCTGTGTTTTGATAATGGCAACAGAGGTCAAAAGTTAAGTCTTACTTGTTTTCTAATATGTTACTCAAGTGTGCAGAGACAAAGCCCTAGCGAGGGACTGCTAGGCAACTGGCAAAGGACTGTCAGTATCCAAGCCCTAGCGAAGGACTGCTAGGCAACTGGCGAAGGACTGCCAGTATCCAAGACCTAGCGAAGGATTGCTAGGCGCCAGGCGCCAGGCGAAGGACAGCTTGGGACTGAAGCCCTAGCGATGGAATGCTAGGCACCGGGCGAAGGACAGCTCGGCTTCCAAAGACCTGACAAAGGACCGTCAAGCAAAAGTCCAACCAGAGGAACGGTTGGCATCAGGTAAATTCTCCCGAGAGGAGTAGGTGAGGACGCGTTCCCCATCGAGGGAACAGTAGGCGTCGGTTCGACCTAGGGATCCATTTTGGAGACCAAAGTCAGAACCAAGACAGCTAAGGATGTATAATCTAATAATTTATTATGTTTTGGACTAACCCTGGATGCAGGACCGAAGGAACGTGTGTCTGCAGCTCAGAAAGCCTCAAAGGAGTGAGGCAATGGCTGAGTAGGGCGCCCGGAGTGTCCCGGGCGCCCCCAAGGTGCATACAAAACAAGTCAAGTTAAAAAGGCTTCGAAAAGCTGCTGGGCGGGGTGCCCCCGTGCTCCCGGGTGTTAGTATTATGAGAGAAATTTCCTAAGGCAATCGTCTTATGATTGTAAACATTCATTTTATTAAATGATAATTCACTATTTGAGTATACATGTTTGTGTATTTGATTGGGATCTTAAACTCATCTACTGAATGTCCGCAATACAATTCACAGCATAAGAGAATTTGTGATGGGATCACAACTAGTGATTATCTCTAAATGTGTAATTGTGAAGTATTGAAAATATCCCTAGTTGATGAATTGATAAAAACGGACATTATCAATTCTGTTGAGACTAGCATGGGTTATTCTCTAATCAGCTGATTCTCACTGGCTGGTGACATTGGGATGTCTGGAGATAAACATGGATGCTAGTTAAGGGAACTAGTTCATTGGAGTGACTAGCTGTAAAACTTCATATGGTAATCTATATAGATATGTCAATGAAGTTCTTACTGCAGCTTAAGTGTGATGTTCCTTTGACTTGCGGTGTTCAAGTCATCTTGGTCATGGAGACTTATACTTTAACATCTTAAGCAAGCATCTCCAAGGAGGTGTGGACCCAGGATGGTTGGGTATAAGCCGAAGTGCCCGAAGATGTTTGAACAGCCTACAAAGGATTCACCACTCCTTGCGAGGAGATGTATACCCAGGCCTATCGTCGGATTGTTACTCAAAGCCTCTGGCCAGAGCATGTCATGTTTAGAGTATGAGTCTCTTAAATACATGACAGTAATTAGAAATCCAAAGGACGAGAGAACGTGACTTGGGCTAGGTGTGACATAGTCAGCCTAGTGGGGACTGACACAAACAGACCATGTCCTGAACCAAGTTGGTATAAGATGGTGAAGGGAATGGGGCACGATTCATTAGAGCTGCTGAAGGGTTTCAGAATTACTTCTGAGGTCAATCGTTGATCTTTCGATTAATTGGGGGTCATGATGTACTACTAGGTGCCACTCATGATCATTCTATAATTGATTGATTATAGACGGCCAACATAAATCGAAAGCCTATTTAGTCACATGCATTACGAGTAATCCGAGGGATTTAAAACGAGTTGAAAATTAGATTTTCCAATCAAGAGAACTAAGTCGAATCTGAGTTAATCAGAGGCGCAACGGAAACTTAAAATGGCTAAGTCTTTTGAAGGCTTATTGGGCGAATTAAATGAGTTTAATTCGCGACGGTTCGGCTCGGTTTGGCCGGCCAAAGAGGGTGTCAACCCTCTTTGGTTTGGCCGGCTATTAAAAGGGGGATAAACCAATTTATTTGGTTTAATTAATAAAATAAATCAAGCACGATTTGTTTTATAAATTATGGATAAATAAATTTGTGTAAAGAAATTTATATAAATAAATTTATAGAAATTTATTCTTTTATGGAAATTAAAATGATCCATGGAATGGTTTATTTTAATTTTATAAAATCAATTATGAATTGATTTTTCCATAATAAGAAAGTTTATAAATTTCTTATAAAATTTATTCCATAATAAAAGGAGAGAAGGTATTTGTTTTATTATAAAGTTAGTTATAATAAAACTTGGCTTAAACGGAATAATTAATAAGAGAATTTATAGGATAAATTTCTTATGAAAATTCCGTTAAGAGGGAGACTTGGCAAGGGAGAGGTTACTATATAAAGGAACCAAGGCTAGGCTTTAATTCCTTAATCAATTGAGTAATCAAGAGATTAATTCTCTCCCTCTCTCTTAATCTCTCCCTCTCCTTCTCTCTTCTCCTAGGGTCGGCGCCCACTTCTTCTTGCAAGAGCCGGCGCACCTCAACCCTAGGGCCGGCGCCTCCTCCCCTTAGGGCCGGCGCACCTCCCTCACATCACCTTGAGATTGGCGTGAGCATCCATCATCAAGAAGGAGCCAAACAAGAAGAAGAAGAAGCGGATCGCAACTCCTCTCTTCCCGGAATTTTGATTCCGTTTCTTGTTAGTAAGTTTCCATTCTTTTCTCTTGTTCTTCTAGTTGTGCCTTCCGAGAATCTAGTAGTTCTCGTCGGCACAAAACTCGTGACTTTGCGAAGTCATCCCAAAGAGAACTCGGCGTGGACGCGAATAGAGGCGGAGCTTCCAAGGGACGCTACGGTTGGATCTCGTCCCTTACTTCGAGTTACACGAGGTATTAAAGTAAATTAGTTTACCTTTCCGCAAAGTTTTAATTTATGATTACGTCCACACATCATAAGGTCGCATGCTAGATACGTGGTTAAAATAATTTGTGAAATTATTTTATGCTAATTCTTCCGCTGCACGTAAAATTTTAAAATATTACGAACCCGTATCCTTGTCAACATGCACCCTGTCCCAACACCGGGCGCCCCCGCTGCTCCCGGGCGCCCCCAGCATCCAGGGCGCCCCCATGCGCATGCCTTGACCCAGAAGCCAGCAAAGAGCAGATAACACTTTGACTCGGTCAATCCGGGCGCCCCGAGCGCTCCGGGCGCCCCGATCAAAGCGGATCCCGAAGATAACGAGATCAGACGCTGACCGAGACTTTGGCGGATCGAAGGACACGTGGGGGGGCGCCCCCGACATCCCAGGCGCCCCCAGGCCCTATATAAAGGGCCCTCGACCCCAAGCTTCGAACATCAACTCTCTCTACGTCTCAAAGCTCTTCTGCTCTCACGCTTCGCCTCGGAATCCTTCCAACTCGAGCCCAAATCTACTATGTTAAAGTTTGTCACGAAATGTATGGGCTCATCAAATTTAAATATGAATAAAATGAAATGAAATGCTGGAAACCCTTTTTGCAATGAAGAACAAAAGCGTAGTAAAGGGGCCACAGGTCGTATTTTTCTCGGGGACTAGTTGACGTTGTTTGATTCACGCTTGTATTTATGTGTCGTTTGTGAATTTTTGGGTTTCGAATCAATTTTGGGTTTTGGGTTCAAATAAAAATGGGAAAAACCATGAAAAGCAAGAACTCAACTAAATGAGCTAAATGAAATATGGCGATTGATGAACTTAACCAACTAATAACTCAATCAAATCCACTTACACAATATATGAAGGCAATCTGATTTCCCATGCATAACATATGTTAAACAAGGTATAAGGCAGTGATATTCAGCAGTTAACACTAATATTCAGAATTAAGCTTAAAGGTAAAGCAATGAGCCGGCTGTGAAACAAGCTTGCTTCGACTGTAATAGCTCACTAAAAGGTTGTTTAACTGCAGGAATTACAGCTCAAAACCATGAGGCAGTAGTTGAAACTTCACTTAAAAACAGATTCCAAAGAATGTTCCAACTTGATACGCAAGGGAACAATATTTGTGCCAAAAACTTAACTAAATTCAGCTCTATAAATTGATGGTTAACAATTCATGTACAGCAATTGGATGGAAACACACAAATAGAATAAAAACTTCACAAGCCACACCAATAGAATTCAGCAATTGCAGAATTTCAGACAATGGGCTGAGTTTCAGAGATTTCAGAAACAAGGGATATGCCGAATTAAACTGAACTCTACCAATTCCAAATTACATGCGAGAATGAATTAGATCCCAGGAATCAGCTCAAACAAATTGGATTGCAAACAAACTGTAGGGTACAGAGAGCACATTGAATGCAGAAACTAACACTGATACAAAACTTCAGAATTGAAAGGCTGAAGAATTTCAGATCACCCCGAGTGTGACACCAGCTGAAAGCAATCAGTTGTGGGGGGTTCTGTTTGATACGCAGTGCAGAAACTATGACATTAAGTCACAGCAAGAACTGACCCATCCAGAAAATAAGCAAATGCAGAAGGAGAAAACAGAATTTCAGAAACTACATGCAGATATGCGACAACAATTAAGTGCAGAATCCATCAAACAACTGAAACCAAAGACTTAAATCTATCTGCAGGAAAGATTCAAAATAGCTAAAACTTCACTTGAAATGAATTTCAGGAATTGATAACTACAACTTGCAAGGATGATTCTAAAGTTCAGAAATGAAACTGCATTTTGTTCAGATTGATGCTAACACGCAACAGATTCATCAGAAATGTAGAAAAAAATTCAGGACAAACAAATGATCCAACTTCGAGTGTTAACTAAAACATAACTCTACTAATTAATATGCTGAATTGAAAACTACCAAACGAGGAACAAACTGAACAGTTTAACAACTAAGTGAAGTGCACAGAAAACTGATACGAACAGGTAACAAAAGTTCAGAAATGAAATTTGGCACGCAATCTATCTTGGCACGCCAAAGATAAAACTACAAACTAGCTGAAATTGAATTGAATTGTCACCTAGCAAACTCATAAACTAATTGACTTGAAGATGTAAAACCTAATTAAGCTAAACAAGTCAAAAACTTGGAATTAACTGCTGATACGAAAATGCAGTAACGAAGTAGCAGAATCTAAAATTACAGCTACAAAAAACAGGAAAATTAGCTAGATAACTACTCCTCAATCTTCCCTAAGCTCAAAATCATCTTGGTCGTCAAGCAAGAGCTGGCTTCGAACCCCTAGGCTCAGCAAATCAGTGGAATTAAGCTTCAATCGATCACTCTGCTCGAAACTGCCTCAGCTGGGAAAAATCCAGTCCAATCTCTTGTATCTCGATTGATGGCTTGCGATGATGATTTGAAGAACCTCTGAGCTAACCTGAGAACCCCTACAAGCTACTCAGAAGCTCGGAAATGGCTTGTGGACGAGACACAATCGATTGGGTAGCAAAGATGCCGAAACCCTCAAACACCCTTGTTCTGGCGCAAATTGAGCTGAAATCTCGATCCTAGCTATCTTCCAAGGACTCTGATGATGATCAAATGGAGAAATCGAGGGGTCGCGCCCCTTGGATGAAGAAATTGCTGAAGAAAACTAAATCTAGCTTAAAAACAGTGCGGCGAGGAAGACGCGACGGGTTGAGCTGCGGCTGTGTTTTTGATTAAATAGGAATCAATGGACGGCTCAGATCGATCGGAGGAGATCCAACGGCTGATCTTGCTCTGATTGAAGCCAAACTTTTATGATGATGATCTGGGGTCAGGATCTGCCTTGTGGTAGCTCGGATCCTCCAGATGTGCAACGGATGGTCCAGATCAACTCTATCTGTGAATGGACGCTCTAGAGCCCTCCTTGCTTGATCCAACGGTTGATTTAGCTCTGATTGGGATGAAACCTTCAGATCTTGATCATAGAGCTTGATCAACCCTAACCCTAGCTCGGATTGCTTCAGATCATCCCGGATGGCTCAGATCTAGCCGCTCTTGAATCGGACGGCCCGGATTGATCATAGGCTTGATAATTCGATCCGGTTCACATCCGACTCAGGTTTGACCCAATATGCTCTAAGTCCTTGAACCTTTGGTGCCTACAAAAATAAATCCAAAATTTAGTGGCCAATTAATCCAATTTAATGTAAATTTGCAATTAAGTCCAAAATAAAGGTAAGTTCTAAAACCTAGGGCAATTTCACAATTAATCAATAAAAATATGAGTCAAACATGGATTTTAACATCTAAAATAATCACAAAAATGGTGCTTATCAGGGGGCGCCCCCGACATCCCAGGCGCCCCCAGGCCCTATATAAAGGGCCCTCGACCCCAAGCTTCGAACATCAACTCTCTCTACGTCTCAAAGCTCTTCTGCTCTCACGCTTCGCCTCGGAATCCTTCCAACTCGAGCCGACGACGTCCCGCTACTCCGAAAAAGTCGATCTACCCCGGACGTCGGTAAAAGAGCTATTTAAAAGTTTACTGTACTTAATTCTGTAATCCTTTGTAAACTATTTTGCGCCTAATATAGAATTGCCCAAAGTAAACGGGTAACGACCGTGGGCCTTGGAGTAGGAGTCGACCCAGGCTCCGAACCAAGTAAAAACGACTGCGTCTCTGTGTTATTGTTTTTTATTTTCGCTGTGCACTTGCTCTTAATTTTCCGAAAAATGAATACCGATATTCACCCCCCCCCCTCTATCGGTTCTATCGATCCAACAGCCACAACACCAAGGACACTACCTGAGTATACAAGACTACTAACTTGCCCTATCCAAGCAAGTTTCGTCAAGAAACTCAGCCACCACGAAATCCTCTTTAAATAGGACTCGGGGCTAATTTCTCGCTACCAGTCGACTGCCCTCAGGGCAGTCGACTAGTGCCAGCCAAATTCGACCGTTGACAACCCCAACGTTCGAATTTGCCAGCTCATCAGCCACCTACCAGTCGACTGCCCACAGGGCAGTCGACAGGTCCCTAGCTGAACCCCTTCCCGAGTACATTCACACAGCACTCGATTCTCACGACTCGACTGACTCCTCCTCCACAGCCTCGACTATTGCCTTCGCACCCTCTTCATCTTCGGCTCCCGTCCCTCGGATGCACGCAAGCCTCCAGCTTGCCTCCATGCCATCCTTCATGCATGCCTCGAAGTCCGCGCCCCTCAGCTCATCGTCCCTGCTCACCAAGGTCCCTCGGATGCGCACGCAAGCCTCCAGCTTGCCTCCATGCCATCCTTCACCGTACCAAGGCCGTCCAGTCAAGTCTATATGTGTAACCTGTACAATCTGCACACTCAACATACACATATAAGAATACAAGGGAAAACCTAACTTAAACCCTTTGCCCAAACATCAAAACCCATGGTCACACCGGACCATCTTAGGGCCGATTGCTCCAACAATCTCCCCCTTTTTGATGTTTGGCAATCCGTTTAAGTTAGGAAAAACAAGATAGTAGTCAATAGCAAAAACCATGCTAAAGTAAATGCATATGCAATGCATGTATGGATCCTATCCAAAGCATCCTACACCTAACCCTCCAAGTTAGGACTTTATACACACCTAGCCCTCCAAACTAGGATTTTCCCACCTAACCCTCCAAGTTAGGATTTTCACCAAAATAGGCTTTTCAAAACTTCTCCAAAGCTCCCCCTACACTGGACTTACAAAGACTTTTTAAGAAAGGTTCCCCTTACGCCAAGAATGGAGCAAACATGCTCCCCCTTAATCTTAGCTCCCCCTAAACCTAGGGTTTCTTGCAAAGGTAAGTGTTTGGTTTCCCACTTAAACCTAATATTTCTCCCCCTTTACCACACATCAAAAAAGAACCCAATAATATCCCAATTATTGGTTCTTAACATCCCCAATGACCCTAAACACAGTGTACTAGGCCCCCATACACTGGTTCCTTGTCATTTGGACTCCAAACCAGCTGCTGATACACAAATCAGCCTCTGGCAGTCGACTGGCAATAGTGTCAGTCGACTAATACGCCTAAAATCTGATTTTCTGACCGAATTTCAGAAACGCGCCAGAAATTCCACAAGTTTTCAAAAATTTCAGAACTTCGTGGACAACTTTGTGGAACCTATACCTACTTGGGAAAAATACATCTACCCATGTATCTATCACCATTCCCTAGTTTGACACAAAACCCAAAAATTTCAAAATGAAAATCAAGGCAACTAGGAGGCAACCTCCCCCTTTACCCATGCCTTCTCCCAATTTTCATTTTTCCCAGGCTAAGTTCTACCCAACTTAACCTCTTAAACACCATGTTGAGTTATCCCCAACCCAACATCCGAGTTCTTCCCCTTTTGGACACCATTAAGGCTTGCTCCCAAGCAACCTTTCTTCTAGTGCCAATTAGAACTCTACAAAACCTAAAATATTCTAAAGTTTGCAAACACACTTGCTTGGATATATCCTATCCTAGAAAAATATGATATCATGAAAATATCAAGTGTGTTTGACTTTTGGTACACATCTAAATTCCTTAAAAATTTTGGCATTTTGAAATCAAGTCATTATTCCTTGTGTTTGCCTCTTCTAACCCTTTCAAATTGACACAAGGAATTGTCCTCAACTCTAAGGTTCATCCATAATTCCACGTGTTTCTGAAAAACCCTTCAGAAATCACTTATTAACACTTTACCCAGACCACCAGTCGACTGCCCTCATGGGCAGTCGACTGCCAAACTTCATAGAAAGTTTTCAGGCTGATAGCAGTCGACTGCCCAAATGGGCAGTCGACTGCCACCTGAATTTCAAGTTTTTCAGCCAACTTTCAGAAATGCCCTAAAAATTCTACAAATCTCCAAAAAATATGAAATTTTGTGGGGAGATTTGTGAAGCCAATATCTACTTGGGAAAAATATATTTCCAAATAAATGTACTCCAAATCCCAAGATTGGCACGAAATCCTACTTCTTCTAAAAAGTATCAAATGAGCTCATCCTAAAAGTGCTAATTCTCACTTCTCTTCAATGCATCCTCTTCTCCTTGATCACAACTCATTTATATCATTGAATTATATGGTGTTCCACGATTAAACCTTAATTTTATCAATTAACTCTCCTTTTCATCTTTTTTCCCCCTAAATTCTCCTTTTAATGTGTCAAAATCTAGGATTAAGACTTACCTAAGTCTTCCAACCCTTTTTGGCACATTTCATCTAATTTCCTAAGGGAGAAACTTTTGAGATCCATTTACCATGGACCCCAAAGGCTGCTAGAGCTCCCCTTGAGCTCTTAGCCTTAGCCACCTCCCTAGGTGACCCCATCCACACTAGGCCACACCGGTGTGCCACCGGTGACTCTTGGCTACAAAATTGACCTTTTTAACTTTTGACACCTTGTCCTTGATTAGGTCACTCTTTTTACCCTTGGATGGTATCCCCTTGCCATCCTTAGGTTTTCCCTCCTTACTAAGATTGTATGCTTTCCCGGCATACTTCTTTCCATTGCCCTTGGAGGCCTTGGATTGATAGCCCAAACATGACCTATCATAGTTGGGTTTGATGCTACCCAACACCATGTCTAGACCTTTAGATCCAATCTTGAATTTTTCTAAGGTCTTTTCTAAAGTATCAAGCTTTGCCCTTAAGGCTTGATTTTCCCTTTTTAGCCCTCTAACCTTGGATTCCATATGTCCACTTTGGACATTCCTAGACCTATCCATTTTCTTAAGCATTTGTCTCCCCTTCTTGGGGTCAATGCCTTGATCCTTAGGTACCCAAGTCTTAGGTCTATCATGATGCATGCTTTTCTTAGGGTTATGATCTACCTTGTTACCCTTAGTCCTATCATTGTACTTAAATCCATGATTATGCACAAATAGACAATTCTCATGAGTTCTAGCATGCACGGGTGGGTAATTAACATGATTTTTGAAATGTAAAGAAGAACTTGAAATCGAATTTCCTTTTAAACTAGGGTTAGAGGGTACCTCCCTTACCCTTGTAGTCCTTCCTTGTTGTGAGTTTCTTCTCTTCCTTCTTTCTTCTTTTTTCCATCTTCTTAGATTTTTCATCTTCTTTAGCTCACCTTTTCTAGGGCATTTAGTGTGATAATGCCCTAGTTCTCCACATGTGAAGCATCGAATCTTCTTCCTTCTAACTTGAGCTTCATCGATTCTACAACCCACATTAGCTTTAGAGGAATTTACAATGGGTTTAGGGTGTACCTCCTTTTTCTTACCTAGTGGGCACTTATCCTTGTAGTGCCCCTTTTCATTGCACCCAAAGCATACAATGTGGTCTTTAGTCCTTGCTTTGGTGGAGGTTGAGGCTTGGTTGACTCCCTCTTCACCCTTGGATGAAGTGGAGACTTCCTCTTGATCATGTGTAGGTGAGGGTCTCTCCTCCCCCTCAATCCTTGAGGTTGGTGACCTCTTCTTCTTCTTCTCTTGAGGAGGTCGATGATCTTTCACTTAGCTCCTCCTCCTCACTTGAAGAAGTTGACACTTCTTCCTCCTCGTGAGCTATTGAGCCCATTTCCTTGGGCTCTTCCACCACTTGACCTTATGTAGGGTTTTTATGAAATTCCACCAACTTGGTTCATAATTCGTGTGCATTCTTATAATTCCCTACAATGCTCAAAATGTTGTTAGGCAAAAGATTTATTAATATACTCACTACCTTCTCATTTGCCTTAGATTGCCCTTGTTGTTCTTGAGTCCAATATCTTGGGCGGAGCTTCTTCCCATGCTTGTCTCTTGGAATTTCAAATGGTTCTTCAAGCACCATCATGCACTCCCACTCCATCATCAGCCACATCTCCATTCTTGACTTCCAACGCCCGAAGTCTTCATGGTCGTAGACCGGTGGAGTGTATACGTCGTCCCCAAGTTTGTCTTCCATGATTCATCACCTCTAGCGGTTGCTCCCTCGGCGGTTAGTCCGATCAAGAGCGGTCCTTCGCTCTGATACCAACTGATGGATCGATTTGTCTTACGCTAGAGGGGGGTGAATAGCATTTCGCCGAATTCTTGTTCCTACACGGTTAGTTTGCACAGCGGAAATAATAGTGAAACAATAATAAAAACACTAACCAATGCTAACACGGTGATTTTAGTTAGTATCCACCCCGGTCGAGTGACTAATCCAACAATCCGTCGGTGGATTAAACCCCGGATAACCTCCGGCTAGAATTCGTCGCTCATTGTGGGTGGAGAAACCTCGCCACAACACCAAGGACACTACCTGAGTATACAAGACTACTAACTTGCCCTATCCAAGCAAGTTTCATCAAGAAACTCAGCCACCACGAAGTCCTCTTTAAATAGGACTCGGGGCTGATTTCTCGCTACCAGTCGACTGCCCCCAGGGCAGTCGACTGGTGCCAGCCAAATTCGACCGTTGACACCCCCAACGTTCAAATTTTCCAGCTCACCAGCTACCTACCAGTCGACTGCCCTGTGGGCAGTCGACTGGTCCCTAGCTGAACCCCTTCCCAAGTACATTCACACAACACTCGATTCTCACGACTCGACTAACTCCTCCTCCGCAGCTTCGACTATTGCCTTCGCACCCTCTTCATCTTCGGCTCCCGTCCCTCGGATGCACGCAAGCCTCCAGCTTGCCTCCATGCCATCCTTCACGCATGCCTCGAAGTCCGCGCCCCTCAGCTCATCATCCCTGCTCACCAAGGTCCCTCGGATGCGCACGCAAGCCTCCAGCTTGCCTCCATGCCATCCTTCACCGTACCAAGGCCGTCCAGTCAAGTCTATATGTGTAACCTGTACAATCTGCACACTCAACATACACATATAAGAATACAAGGGAAAACCTAACTTAAACTCTTTGCCCAAACATCAAAACCCATGGTCACACCGGACCATCTTAGGGCCGATTGCTCCAACAAGTTCTACCCAACTTAACTTCATAACACCAAGTTCTTCCCCCTTTGACACCATCAAAGGATTGCCCCAAGCAACCTTACCCCTAGTGCCAAAAAGAACTCAATAAAAATCCGAAAAAGTCTAAAAGTTTGTAAGCACATTTGTTAGGATGTACCCCATCCTAGAAAAGTATGATTCCATGAAAATATCAAATGTGCTTGACTTTTGGTACCAATTCTAATTTCCTAAAAAAATGATCATTTCGTATCAACTTTGAAATCTATCTATAATTCCATGTGTTTGCTAAAGCTTACAATTATAATTTGTCACATGGAATTTGTCTTCAATTCTCCCCTTTTCCTTATGTATTCTTAATATGATCAAATCCTCTTCTTATCATCTCTTAACCTTTGATACATATGCACCTATCACCCTTCCTTGAATTCGATGATATCCATATAGCCTCATTTCATACAATCACCATTAAATTATGAGGCAAACCTTTATTCAAGGAGCATTAACAAGGATGTTAATTTTAAGGTCAAATCCTATCATCCTAGATGCCTTTTCTATCTAATCCTGTGGATCAGTCGACTGCCCTTAGGGCAGTCGACTGCCAAAACTCACAGAATGTTTTCTGAGTAAGATCAGTCGACTGAATTTTAGGTTTTCAATCTAACTCAGACATGTCTAATTAATTCCACAAATCTCCAAAAAATCTGAAATTTCATGGAGAGATTTGTGGAACCTGTTGGAAACGAGATGGCTATAGAGGGGGGGGTGAATATAGCCTGACCCTCAAAGGTTGCTCTTTTGAAATCTTTCTCTGCACTTAAGTTAGCAGCAGCAGAAACAAAACATACGCAGAGAAACAATCTTAACAGAAATGCAGAAACAAAGAATACAAACCAAGGATCGCTAACAAGGATCGTTTACAAGGTTCGGGGATAACTTGCCCCTACTCCTTGGCATGCCCGTAAGGTGGGCGATCCCTTGATCGTCGGCAGATCAAGCCCCGGTGACCCGGATAAAACAGCGCCTCCTTCTCGGTGGAGAAACCTCTCCACAAGCGTCTCAATAGGATACAAGATAAGCTCACGAGACTAAGGGAAGGATAGCTCACAAAGATTAAACAAGAACGCTCAAGCACCAGGCAACAGAGAGCACAACACACAGCCCAGCCAAACTCCTCAAGTTCCTGTCTGTTTTCCCGTTGTCGCTCCTCTGCTTCCAGCCTCGTCTTAAGCATCTGCTCCCATCACCAGGCTCACCATCAGCATCCTCTGAAGCCACAGCCTGACCCCCTGACTCCCTGAGCACTCAGTCAGTTGCCAGCTGCCCTCCAGACGCCGTTGAGACCTGAAACAAGGAAACAGCCAAACCTGCTCTAAGGAAAGCCTCCCATTGACTCTACTCCAATGTTTGAATCATCCCTGTAAAGCCTGCACACTCCAATAGAAGCTTAGCAACTCATATCAACATATATCAGCAGTGTATCAGAGAATCGACAGAGAAAACAGCGCGATCAGAGCTTCTGACAGCGTATTTGAATTAAAGTTCTGCTCCTGATCGGTCACCAGACCGATCCAGCAGTTTTCTGCACACTCCTGATTGGTCACCAGACCAATCAGGCTCCAGCCTGATCGGTCACCAGACCAATCAGGCTGCTTCCAGACCAATCAAGAGTCATCCTGATCGGTCATAAGGAGGATCTCGCGACACTTGATCGTTCACTAGACCGATCTGAACAGTATTCCTGATCGGTCACCAGACCGATCAGGAGCAGATCAGCAAGGGAACTCAACTCACTGTTCGCTCCCTGATCGGTCACCAGACCGATCAGGAGCTGTGCAGTGAGTGAAACACACACTCCCTGATCGGTCACCAGACCGATCAGACATCGCTGGATCGGTCACCAGACCGATCCACGAAGGAGCAGCGTGCCAACTCCCTGATCGATCACCAGACCGATCAGGAGCTGTGCAGTGAGTGAAACACACACTCCCTGATCGGTCACCAGACCGATCAAGCATCGCTGGATCGGTCACCAGACCGATCCACGAAGGAGCAGCGTGCCAACTCCCTGATCGGTCACCAGACCGATCCAGGGATGCATACCTAGCCTTCCAAGCTAGGATTTCATTCACCTTAGCCCTCCAAGCTAAGGATTTTTCAATCTAACTCTCCAAGTTGGGAATTTGCACCTAACCCTCCAAGTTAGGGCTTTTCACCTAGCCCTCCAAGCTAGGACTTTTCACCCAACCCCTCCGAGTTAGACCTTCATCCAACCTAGCCCTCCAAGCTAGGCACCTGACCCTCCAAGCCAGGACTTTTCACCTAATTCTCCAAGTTGGGACTTTTCACCTAACCCTCCAAGTTAGGACTTTTCACCTAGCCCTCCAAGCTAGGACTTTTCACCCAACCCTTCCGAATTAGGACTTTTCCAAACCTAGCCCTCCAAGCTAGGACCTAACCCTCTAAGCCAGGACTTTTTCACCTAATTCTCCAAGATGGGAATTTGCACCTAACCCTCCAAGTTAGGACTTTTCACCTAGCCCTCCAAGCTAGGAATTTTCACTCACCTCTTCCGAATTAGGACTTTTCCAACACCTGGCTTCACTCACCAGGACCCGGCTTCACTTACCGGGATTTCCATCACCTGGCTTCACTCACCAGGACCCGGCTTCACTCACCGGGATTTCCACCTAGCTTCACAAGCTAGGACCTGGCTTCACTCACCAGGGTTTCATGCCCAGTCCCCGACCAGGACTTTAACCCAAATTCGCTCAACCAAACTTAAATCATTGTCAAACACCAAAACAACAACCAGGTCAGACTGCATCAACAGAACCTATATCTACTTGGGAAAAATATGTTTTCAAATAAATGTACTTCAGATCCCAAGATTGGCACGAAACTCAACTTCTCCTAAATTGTATCATTCAAACTTTTCCTAGTCCACCTAGACTTTTCTAGAGAAACCATCTCTTGAGATCCATTTACCATGGACCCCAAAGGCTCCTAGAGCTCCCCCTTGAGCTCTTAGCCCAAGCCACCTCCCTAGGTGACTCAATCTACACTAGACCACACCGGAGAGCCCCCGGTGATTCTTGGCTTACAAAATGAACCCTCTTAACCTTGGACACCTTGTCCTTGATTAAGTCCTTATCTTTCCCTTTAAATGACACCCCCTTGCCATTTTTGGACTTCACCTTCTTGCCATAATTATATGCTTCCCTAGCATATTTCTTTTCCTTGGCATTAGAGATTTTAGACCGGTACCCCAACCCCAATCTATCATAGTTGGGTTTTAAACTACCCAACATCATGTCTAAACCCTTAGATCCAACCTTGAATCTTTCTAGGGTCTTTTCCAATTGATCAAGTCTTGCCCTCAAAGCTTGATTTTCCCTTTCTAAACTTTTAACCTTAGTGTCCACATGTCCACTTTGAACATTCCTAGACCTACCCTTCTTCCTAGGCATGTGTCTCCCTTTCTTGGGATTAATACCTTGATCCTTAGGTGCAAGGGTCTTGGGTTTATAATGATCCGTGGTTCTCCTAGGGTTTTGATCTACCTTGTTAACTCTATTCCTATCATGATACTTAAATCCATGACTATGCACAAGCAAACATTCTTCATTGATTCTAGCATGCATGGATGAATAATTTACACTATTTTTAACATTCATGGAGGAACTCAAATTTGAATTGTATTTTAATTTAAAGTTAGGGATTACCTCCCTTACCCTTGTAGTTCCTCCTTAATGTGAGACTCTTCTCTTTCTTTCCTCCTTCTCCCATATTCTCAAGTGTTCCATTTTCTTGAGCTCTCCACTCATTGGGCACTTCGTGTGGTAGTGTCCTAGCTCACCACACGTAAAGCATCAAATCTTCTTTCTTTTCTTTTGAGCTTCCTCATTCCTACAACCCATGTTAGAATTTAAATGAATTGAGGTGAGTTTAGAATTTACCTCCTTTTTCTTACTCTTTGGACACTTGTCCTTGTAGTGTCTCTTTTTATTACACCCAAAGCATGTAATATGGTCCTTTTTCTTTGCTTTGGTGGAGGTTGGAGCTTCTTCTTGCCCCGGCATGGAAATGGGTCTCTCCTCCCCCTCAATCCTTGAGGTGGTGACCTCTTCCTCTTCTCTTGATGAGGTGGATGATTTCTCACTTGATTGTTCCTCCTTTTGGGCTCTTGAGCTCACTTCCTCGGCACTTTCACTAATTGACCTCGTGTAGGGTTTTCATGGACTTATTCTATCTTTTTTTATAGATCATGTGCATTCTTATATACCCCTACACTACTCAAAACATGGTTAGACAAAATATTAATCAATGTACCAATTACCTTTTCATTTACCCTAGATTGATTTTGTTGCTCTTGATTCCAATATCTAGGGTGAAGCTTCTTCCTATGTTTATCTCTAGGAATTTCAAATGATTCTTCAACTGCGATCCTAAGGTCCCACTCCATTCCAAACCATGTTTCCATTCTTGCTTTCCAATATCCGAAATCTTCATGGTCGTAGGGAGGTGGAGTGTAGATGTCATCCCCTAGCTTATCTTCCATCATTTTCCCTCTAGCTTTCTTGCTCCTTTGGCGGTTAGTCCAATAAGAGTGGTCCTTCACTCTGATACCACTTGTAAGATCGATTACGGTTGCTAGAGGGGGGTGAATAGCACTTTTCGAAATCATTCTCTACAAAAGGGTTAGCACAATACAAGCAAAACAATAATCAATATGAAAATAATGCTAACACAGAGATTTACTTGGTATCCACCCCTAAGGGTGACTAATCCAAGAATCCGTCGGTGGATCACTCCCCGGATACCCTCCAGCTAGCCCTTGTCGCTCCTTGTGGGTGGAGAAACCTCGCCACAACACCTCGACAATATCCGAGCTCTTAGACTACAATTTGGCTCTTACCCAAAGTCAAATTCGTCAAACCTTTCAGCCAACACGAAGTCCTCTTAAATAGAACTAAGGCTGAAACCCTCGCCACCAGTCGACTGCTCCCAGGGCAGTCGACCGGTGCCAGCCAAACAGCAGTCCAACGGCTAGCTGTAACGGCTAGTTTTTGACTTTACCAGTTGATTGTTCCCTGGGCAGTCGACTGGTCCCCAGCCGAAAACCTTCTGTGAGTTTTATCAGTCGACTGCCCCAAGGGCAGTTGACTGGTCCACTCACACACCTAAGGTTTTCCTTCCTGAGTACACTTCTCTCAGTACTCGGGCCCTACGATTTTTCCGAGTGCAATCACTCAGCACTCATACCCTCATGACTCAGCTGACCCTTCACCAGCAGCCTCGACTATTGCCTTCGCGCCCTCTTCATCTTCGGCTCCCGTCCCTCGGATGCACGCAAGCCTCCATATGCCTCCATGCCATCCTTCACGCATGCCTCGAAGTCTACGCCCCTCAGCTCATCGTCCCTGCTCTCCATGGTCCCTCAGGTGCGCACACAAGCCCGCGACTTGTCTCCATGCCACCCTTCACCGTACCGAGGCCGTCCAGCTAAGCCAATATGTGTAACCTGCATATCCTGCACACTCACATACACATATCAAATACACAAGGGTGAACCTAACTTAAACCTTTTGCCCAAACATCAAAACTCATGGTCACTCCGGACCATAGATTGCCTCAACAGTAAGGTGTTCATTCTAAACACCAAGGACCATCTTGGGAAGTTCACAGCAAAAGCTGATGAAGGGATACTGGTCGGATATTCCCTTGTCAGCAAAGCTTACCGAGTCTACAACAAGAAGACTAAGTTAGTTGAAGAATCTTCTGATGTTGTATTTGAGGAGATTCCAAAAGTGATTGATCATTCAGGAGATGTAGAAGGTGTTCAATTCGAACTAAGGAGATTAGGATTGGATGAAAGTCCAAGTATCGAAGATGTTGCGGATGAGTATGATAATGGTGAGCCTAGATTACATGGAGCTCAGCCTGACCCTGAGTCTGAGCATGTGTCTAGTGAAACCATCCAAGAAGCACCTCCAACACCAAGGCAAACTAGGTTACCCTCTAGTCATCCCCAAGATCAAATTGTTGGATATATCCATCATGGGGTTAGAACTAGATCATTCTTTAGGAATGAGGCTAATGAGCTCGTCTTGATCTCTGAAATTGAACCTAGAGTAGTTGACGAGGCATTACATGATCCTGATTAGATTATTGCTATGCAAGATGAGTTAGGTCAATTTGAGAGAAGTCAAGTTTGGGACTTAGTTCCTAGACCTAAGAAGACCACAATGATTGGAACCAAATGGGTCTTCAAGAACAAATTGAACCATAAGGGAGAAATCGTAAGAAATAAGGCACACTTAGTAGCCAAGGGCTATAGTCAAGTTGAATGCCATGATTACGATGAGACCTATGCTCCTGTGACACGATTAGAGTTCATTCGATTGACGCTTGCATTTGTAGCAAATAGAGGTTTCAAACTCTATCAAATGGATGTGAAATCGGCCTTCTTAAATGGTTTCATTAAAGAAGAGGTCTATGTTGAACAACCATCGGGGTTTGAAAATTCTGAATTTCCAAACCACGTGTTTAAGCTAAAGAAGGCTCTTTATGGGCTAAAACAAGCACCTCGTGCTTGGTATGAGCGATTGTCAACATTTTTAATTGAGAAAGGTTTCGTGAGAGGTCAAATAGACCCTACACTATTTCTACGTATAGATGGTGAAAATATTTTTGTAGCCCAAGTATATGTCGATGACATAATCTATGGCTCCAACAACAAGGGCTATTTGCATGAGTTCATTGAGCACATGGAGAGTGAGTTTGAGATGGGTCTAGTGGGAGAATTGACTTTCTTCCTTGGACTTGAAATCAAACAAATAAGAGACGGAATCCATGTGCATCAATCCAAATACACTCAAGAGATGCTCAAGAAATTTAACATGAGTGACTCTAAGGAGGTAACCACTCCCATGGTGACTAACACGCGATTATATAATGATGAGAGCGCGAAGCCAGTTGATTTGACCCAATATAGGAGCATGATTGGTAGTTTGTTATACCTCACAGCGAGTCGCCCGGACATTCTTTTTGCTGTGGGTATGTGCGCTAGGTACCAAGTATGTGCCAAGGAATCTCATTTAATTACTGTTAAGAGAATTTTGAGATACCTTAAGGGCACTATTGGAGTTGGTCTATGGTACCCTCATACAGAGTCTTTTGATTTGATAGGCTATATCGATTCCGACTATGCTAGGTGCAAGTTGGATCGGAAAAGCACAAGTGGGGGTTGCCAATTCTTAGGATTATCTTTAGTGAGTTGGTCAAGTCGAAAGCAATATTGTGTTGCTCTCTCCATGACCGAGGCGGAGTATATTGCCATGGGAGAGAGTGTATCACAATTATTGTGGATGATACACACTTTAGAGGACTATGGATTATCTTATAAGGGTGTGCAAGTGTTGTATGATAACATAAGCACCATAAACCTTACAAAAATCCAGTCCACCATTCAAGGACCAAACACATTGAAGTGCGTCATCACTTCATTAGAGATCATATTGCTAGAGGAGATATTGTACTCTCACATGTAGAGTTAAAGTCTAATCTAGCGGACATTTTCACTAAACCACTCCCCAAAAATGAATTTAGTTTCTTAAGGAGGGAGTTAGGGATGTGTCATGCACAATAGGATGGTAAAAACCCTTCATGGTCATTTCTAATTGTTGGGTAACTTGGGGACATCTCATACAAACTATAAGGTCTAATAAAATATTTTTGTATTGCTAGAAATGGGGTGAGATGTTAGGATCAACCAAATTGTTCAAAATGTATCATGCATCCCTTGAACAATGAGGTTGAAGAGATAATAATCATTAATTTGACAAAGTATGAGGAAAACCAATGCATAATACATGTATATTTAGTTCCAAGAACATACTTGGACATTCCAATCAAGTAAAATTGGTTGGAGCATTGCTTGATACAAACTTCAAACTTGATTTGGGTTTTTTATCAATCTCAGGAGTCTTTGGTAGAAGTTCAATTGGGTGGAACATTGCTTGATACAAACTTGATAAGGGGTTTTGAATCCATAAGGAAACAACTTTCACTTGATTCAAGGGATGTTTGAAACAATTTAGGGTTTAGGAGGGTTTGAAACAAACTTATTTCTGGAACGTATCAGAGTTTCAGAAATTTTTTTGAAATCTGATCGGTCCACAGACCGATTAGAAATCTCTGTATCGAACAGCATGTATCAGAAGTCTTTCTGTATCGTACCTGATCGGTCCACAGACCGATCAGGACTCTCCTTAATCGGTCAAGGAGACCGATCAGGCTCTTCCTGATCGGTTAAGCAGACCGATCAGGGCTCCTCCTGATCGGTCTGGAGACCGATCAGGAGCCTTCTGATCGGTCACGGTGACCGATCAGACTCCCTCTGATCGATCAGGGTGCTCCCTGATCGGTCTGGAAACTCCTCTGATCGGATGACCATCCGATCCACCGCATTGAATCAGGTTGGTGGATCGGTCCACCAACTACAATAACTCTCTTCCACAACCCTAGCCGCCGACACTCTTCTCCAAAGCCTCTTCTTCTTCCTTCTCCATCGCAACTTGGTCTCCTTACTGTCTCTCTTGCGTGAGTTTTCTGTGGAGTTCTTCTCAACCTTTTCTGTGGAGTTCTTCTCAACCGGCGACCATGGCACCCAAGTAAGACTTTCACCTAATCTCAATCTTTACTAATCGTTTTAGTATTACCTGTGTTTCTAATCCCTGTTTTTAATGGTTGTGTCGTGCCCTTACCCCAAATCCATCCTGTGTCTCTAATCATAGACAATCTTCCAAATCTAAGGCTGCTGGTGAGGGAACCTCAAAATCCAAATCATCTTCCACATCTAGACCTACCCATCCATCCTCCCGACTGTTGATGCAGTCTGACCCGGTTGTTGTTTTGGTGTTTGTCAATGATTTAAGTTTGGTTGAATAAATATGGATTAAGTTCTGGTCGGGTCCTGGTGAGTGAAGCCAGGTGATGGAAATCCCGGTGAGTGAAGCCGGGTCCTGGTGAGTGAAGCCAGGTTGATTGGAAATCCCGCTGAGTGAAGCCGGGTCTTGGTGAGTGAAGCCAGGTGTTGGAAATCCCGGTGAGTGAAGCCGGGTCCTGGTGAGTGAAGCCAGGTGTTGGAAATCCCGGTGAGTGAAACCGGGTCCTGGTGAGTGAAGCCAGGTGGTGGAAATCCCGGTGAGTGAAGCCGGGTCCTGGTGAGTGAAGCCAGGTTAGAAGAAATCCTGGTGAGTGAAGCCAGGTCCTAGCTTGGAGGGCTAGGTGTGGAAAAGTCCTAACTTGGAAGGTTGGGTGAAAAGTCCTAGCTTGGAGGGCTAGGTGAAAAGTCCTAACTTGGAGGGTTAGGTGAAAAGTCCCAACTGGAGGGTTAGGTGAAAAACCCTGGTGAGTGAAGCCAGGTCCTAGTGAGTGAAGCTAGGTTGGATGAAATCCTGACTTGGAGGGTCAGGCCCCTAGCTTGGAGGGCTAGGGTGGATGAAATCCTAGCTTGGAGGGCTAGGTTGAGTCCCTGGATCGATCTGGTGACCGATCAGGGACTGTTGGCACGCTGCTCCTTAGTGGATCGGTCTGGTGACCGATCCAGCTATGTCTGATCGGACTGGTGAACGATCAGGGAGCGCACAGTGAGATTGGGAATCTACTGTGTGGCTCCTGATCGGACCGGTGACCGATCAGGGAGCAGGCTGCTTCCTTGCTGTCTTGCTCCTGATCGGTCTGGTGACCGATCAGGGAGCAAACAGTGAGTGAGTTCCCTTGCTGATCAGAGTCTTGGATCGGTCTGGTGACCGATTAGGGATCTTGGAATTGATTAAAAAACAACTGTTCATCTTGCCTGATCGGTCTGGGTGACCGATCAGGATCCAATCTGATCGGTCTGGTGACCGATCAGGATTCACCCTGATCGGTCCGGTGACCGATCAGGCGTGTATAGCTGCGAGAGCTGGGAATCCCAGCAAAGCAGTGGATCGGTCTGGTGATCGATCCACACACCCTGGATCGGTCCGGTGACCGATCACTTTAATTCAAATTTCACTGTCAGACGTCGTCAGAGCGTCTGACCGTATCCGATTTGCTGATGTATGTGATATGCTTTGTGATCTTCTGCTCTAATGCTCTGATTGAGTTTCAGGTGACAGGGGAGGATTCAAACACTCAAGGAGAAGTCAATGAGTGCTTTCCTTGGAGCAGGTTTGTCCCTTTTCCCATCTCAGGTTGCAACGGCGAGCTGCGGACTGGAGCTAAGACTGGAGCTCGACTGAGGAGCTCAGTGAGTCCAGAGATAGCTCAGTAGAGGCTGGCGTTGGTAGAGGAGTAGCTGGGAGCTACAGAGATGGTGTCACCTGTCGCTTGGCGGAGAAACAAAAAGGAACGCGAGAGTTGAGTTCAGTATTAGATTCAGTTTTGAAAACCTGTGTGTTCTTGCGTTCTGCTGATAGAAGCTTGCTGTTCTTGAGTTCTTCATCCATTCTAAGCAAGCTATTTAGAAGTATTCATCATACTTGAGCGCTTGAAGGAGAAAACAAGAAGCTGGGAGTCCGACAGTGGGAAAACACGAAGCAGACAGGGGTCTGCGTGAGATCGCCACTGGGTGGAGCTCGGGAAGCTTGCTGTGTTTAATCCTTGCTAAGTGTTTGAGTAAGATCTTTCTTGTTGTTGTTTCATTGTGCTCATTATATATCATTGTTTGAAACACACTGTGGAGAGGTTTCTCCACCGAGAAGGAGGTTGCTTCATATTCGATGTTAACCGGGGCTTGATCTGCCGATGATCAAGGGATCGCCCACCTCAAGGGCACGCCAAGGAGTAGGGGCAAGTTATCCCCGAACCTTGTAAACCCTCCTTGTTAACGATCTTGCTAGTTGTGTGTGCTTTGCTCTCATTTATTTTTCTGCATACTCTGTTTTCCATTCTTTCCGCTGTGCTACTGATATTTGAGTTGCAGAAATCGTGATAAGTTTTCAAGGGGCAAGCGATTGTCTATATTCACCCCCCCCCCCTCTATAGCCATCTTGTTCCCAACAAGTGGTATCAGAGCTTGGGGCTCTACTTCAACGGCTTAACATCCGAGAGCTAACAAAGATGGCCATGGGAAGAGAAGGAATGAGCACAAACCGACCTCCATTCTTTGACGGCACAGATTTTTCATATTGGAGGTCAAGGATGGAGTTCTACCTCAAAACCAACATGAGCATATGGTTTTCAGTGAAGGAGGGTTTCCCCCCTCCTAAGGATCATGAGGGAAATGAGCTTGAGGTTTCAAGTTGGTCGGCTGAGCAAGTCAAGAAGGGGGAAGCAAATGCCAAAGCTGTCGTGACCTTGCAATGTGGTTTGACCAAAGAACAGCTAATCAAGGTTGGCCCCTTCACCTCTTCCAAAGATCTATGGAATAAACTTCTTGAGCTTCATGAAGGAACTCAAGACACCCGGACTGCCAAGAAGGATCTCCTTCACAGCCAACTCCAGAACTTGACAATGGGAGAAAATGAAACTGTTAGTATGCTTCATTGTCGATTCAAAGATGTATTGAATGGCCTCCACTCCATCAATGAAAAGGTAGACAATAGAGACCTAGTGAGGTATGTACTCAAAGCCTTCCCTAGGAATACTTTGTGGTCATCCATGGTGGATGCCTACAAGGTTTCCAAGGACTTATCTCTTGTTAAGTTAGAGGACTTATTTTGTGAAATGGAACTACATGAGATCTCTAACAAAAGTTCAAAAGAGAAAGGTATTGCTTTAGTGGCAGGTGACAACAAGAAGAAGAAGGGGAAGAAGAAGGAGAAGGAAGTCTCTTCATCTTCATCCGAGTCCGAGTCCGAGTTCGAGGAGGAGGGCAGCTGGTCTTCTTCCTCCGAGATGGCCAACTTTGTTAGAAGAATGATGAGGAAGAGCCGGCACCTCAAGGGTAAAGGTAACCCGAGTGAAGTTAAATTTGATAAGTCTAATATTACATGTTATGAGTGTAGCAAGAAAGGACATTACAAGGATGAATGTCCAAAGTTAAAGAAGAAGAAGGATAAATCAAAGAAGAAAAGGAAGGCCTTGAGGGCCACATGGGATGACTCCTCTTCTAGTTCATCCGAAGAAGAGGAGGAGAAGTACACTCATCATCGTGCCCTCATGGCACTAGAAGACTTGAGAGAAGAAAGTGATAACGAGTCAAGCTCCTCAACCGCGCCTTCATCATCTTCGGATGATGAAGAGGTAATCTCTCCGGAATTAGATAAGTGTTATCGGACAATAGCATGTTTAGCTAAATTGTTAAAGAAATCAAAGAACAAAGTTAAATCTTTAAAATTAGAAATAGAAGAATTAAAATCCTCTAAGGATGAGGATATTAATGACTTGCATGTTCAAAATCTTGAGGATGAAAATAAGGGTTTGAAGGGTGAAATTGAAAATCTCAAGAATATTCTTAGAAAATTTTCACAAGTTCAAAAACCCTAGATATGATCTTGAACTCACAAAAAGCGGTTTACAACAAGGTTGGCTTAGGTTACCAACCAAAAGAATCAAGTTTCATGTCATTAATGTCAAGAACCCAATTTAGATCATCAAATGATTCTAGGGTTCAAAAAGGTGAGGAAGAGAATGACTAAGGCATGGGTGCCAAAGTCTTTCATTGTAGATGCATTAGGTCCCAAAATTTGGGTACCTAAAACCTCCATATTTAGAATTGTATAGCTTTGATTGAGGGGGAGCATCTATCAACATAGGTTGTTGATAAGTGGTGCTCTAAACCCAAGGCTAAGGTTACACTAGTTTCAAAATAAGTCAACAAGCCTTGGAAATTATTTTTATATATTGCATGAAGGGTTTAGATTCACACATAATTTGCTCTTGCCATGAATGGCTTAGAATAATTGGTTTTACTTGTTGCAATTTGTGTTTTCATGCAAGTTATGGTTTATGAAATGTCTTATCTCAAGCCCAAGTATGCCATGAGTATCTTGTATGTGTTATAACACATGAATGCATGTTTAAGGACAAGATGAACATATAGTTTGGGCTGATCATTATAAAAATCTCACAATACATCATTAGACAAGAACATGAACTTAAGGTCTAGGTTTAGTGTTTTCTTGAAATGAATCAAAAGAATTGGCATGTATTCAAGGTCTTCACACTTAGTGTTGCTTATGATGGTAAATGAACTTGATAAAAAATTGGGAACTTAATCATACCTTGATACTAGTGTTATATAAGCATGATTTGAAAATTTGATCATACCTTGTGTATCATGAAATTTGATCATACTTGGAATATTTTGATTCACACATGATCATGCCAAGAACATGCTTAGAACATAACTGATCATACAAACCTGGTTTTGGGACTCAAGTTCATGATTAAGAACATACTCATCATGCTTTGACACAGATCATGACATATATCTTGATTAAGGGAACCCTTAGGACCAAATGGATTAACATTAATTGAATTAGGGTTTAGGAATGGTTGAGATTTGAAACAAAGTTGATTTCACAGTTTCTGAAATTTTGTTTCTGAAACTGAAAAACCATTCTGTATCATCCCTGATCGGTCCACCGACCGATCAAGGGTGCTTCTGATCGGTCTGGTGACCGATCAGACCAACTCTGATCAAGGAACTCCCAGACCGTTCCAAATTGATCCAAAACCTCCTCAAACCAATATCTTCTTGTTGAATTGTATCAGTTTAATGATCATACAACACACAAATCTGATACAATTGAATTACAATTGAAATATACTTGATATTCCATTGGTACAAACCTGGTACTAAGGGAGCACAAATTTGTTCAAGTGATGCAAACCTAATACTTAATAGTGATTTGATACAAACCTATGTTGGAATGTTCAAATTCATAAGAAAGGGTTTGTTGAGTCATGACTCTTATTCTTAATGTCGTATTTCGGAATTGTTTCTGAAATATCGAATATTAATAGAGTCTACTCCCCGGTAATGGAATGCAAATTGTTAATGCAGTCTGATCAGGAACGTATCAGAGTTTCAGGAATTTTTCTGAAATCTGATCGCTCCCCAGACTAATCAGATATACTTCTGTATCATGTAATCAACAGACTTGGTTGGTCACGAAGACCAATCAGGACCATGTGTCAGATACAGATGCATTCCTTACCTGTCATGTGAAGCATATACATATTTGACCATGATATATTTCTGTATATGTTTACATGTGCAATTCACACTTATTTCCATATGATGCATATACATTGTTGTCATGATACATTTATGGTATATGTCTCTCATATGCAATTCCAAAATCATCCTTTGACTTACTTGTCATATGAAACATATACATGTTTGACCATAATATTATTCTGTATATGTTTTCATGTGCAATTCAAAACTTAACTTTGATTATTTTGGGTTTGGGGAGAGACCCATGTTTGAGGGGGAGGTATGTTCAAACTTAATAACCATACCCTTTTCGATGTTTGACAAGGGGGAGAAAATGGTTGATTAAGTTTAGGTTATTATAGGGGGAAGATCATGATTCCCTTAGAATTGAACTACCTTCAATTGATTGATACTAAACTTAAATCGGTTGTCAAACAACAAAAAGGGGGAGATTGTTGATGCAGTCTGACCCGATTGTTGTTTTGGTGTTTGACAATGATTTAAGTTTGGTTGAATAAATGTGGATTAAGTCTGGTCGGGTCGCTGGTGAGTGAAGCCAGGTGTGGAAATCCCGGTGAGTGAAGCCGGGTCCTGGTGAGTGAAGCCAGGTTGATTGGAAATCCCGGTGAGTGAAGCCGGGTCCTGGTGAGTGAAGCCAGGTGATTGGAAATCCCGGTGAGTGAAGCCGGGTCCTGGTGAGTGAAGCCAGGTGTTGGAAATCCCGGTGAGTGAAGCCGGGTCCTGGTGAGTGAAGCCAGGTGGTGGAAATCCCGGTGAGTGAAGCCGGGTCCTGGTGAGTGAAGCCAGGTTAGAAGAAATCCTGGTGAGTGAAGCCAGGTCCTAGCTTGGAGGGCTAGGTGTGGAAAAGTCCTAACTTGGAAGGTTGGGTGAAAAGTCCTAGCTTGGAGGGCTAGGTGAAAAGTCCTAACTTGGAGGGTTAGGTGAAAAGTCCCAACTGGAGGGTTAGGTGAAAAACCCTGGTGAGTGAAGCCAGGTCCTAGTGAGTGAAGCTAGGTTGGATGAAATCCTGACTTGGAGGGTCAGGTCCCTAGCTTGGAGGGCTAGGGTGGATGAAATCCTAGCTTGGAGGGCTAGGTTGAGTCCCTGGATCGGTCTGGTGACCAATCAGGGACTGTTGGCGCGCTGCTCCTTAGTGGATCGGTCTGGTGACCGATCCAGCTATGTCTGATCGGACTGGTGACCGATCAGGGAGCGCACAGTGAGATTGGGAATCTACTGTGTGGCTTCTGATCGGACCGGTGACCGATCAGGGAGCAGGCTGCTTCCTTGCTGTCTTGCTCCTGATTGGTCTGGTGACCGATCAGGGAGCAAACAGTGAGTGAGTTCCCTTGCTGATCAGAGTCTTGGATCGGTCTGGTGACCGATTAGGGATCTTGGAATTGATTAAAAAACAACTGTTCATCTTGCCTGATCGGTCTGGGTGACCGATCAGGATCCAATCTGATCGGTCTAGTGACGCGATCAGGATTCACCCTGATCGGTCCGGTGACCGATCAGGCGTGTATAGCTGTGAGAGCTGGGAATCCCAGCAAAGCAGTGGATCAGTCTGGTGAT
>JAGFNQ010004019.1:660026-685785 GCA_024364735.1 Boesenbergia rotunda | reverse complement strand
TAATCCTTGCTAAGTGTTTGAGTAAGATCTTTCTTGTTGTTGTTTCATTGTGCTCATTATATATCATTGTTTGAAACACACTGTGGAGAGGTTTCTCCACCGAGAAGGAGGTTGCTTCATATTCGATGTTAACCGGGGCTTGATCTGCCGATGATCAAGGGATCGCCCACCTCAAGGGCACGCCAAGGAGTAGGGGCAAGTTATCCCCGAACCTTGTAAACCCTCCTTGTTAACGATCTTGCTAGTTGTGTGTGCTTTGCTCTCATTTATTTTTCTGCATACTCTGTTTTCCATTCTTTCCGCTGTGCTACTGATATTTGAGTTGCAGAAATCGTGATAAGTTTTCAAGGGGCAAGCGATTGTCTATATTCACCCCCCCCCTCTATAGCCATCTTGTTCCCAACAAGTGGTATCAGAGCTTGGGGCTCTACTTCAACGGCTTAACATCCGAGAGCTAACAAAGATGGCCATGGGAAGAGAAGGAATGAGCACAAACCGACCTCCATTCTTTGACGGCACAGATTTTCATATTGGAGGTCAAGGATGGAGTTCTACCTCAAAACCAACATGAGCATATGGTTTTCAGTGAAGGAGGGTTTCCCCCCTCCTAAGGATCATGAGGGAAATGAGCTTGAGGTTTCAAGTTGGTCGGCTGAGCAAGTCAAGAAGGGGGAAGCAAATGCCAAAGCTGTCGTGACCTTGCAATGTGGTTTGACCAAAAACAGCTAATCAAGGTTGGCCCCTTCACCTCTGCCAAAGATCTATGGAATAAACTTCTTGAGCTTCATGAAGGAACTCAAGACACCCGGACTGCCAAGAAGGATCTCCTTCACAGCCAACTCCAGAACTTGACAATGGGAGAAAATGAAACTGTAAGTATGCTTCATTGTCGATTCAAAGATGTATTGAATGGCCTCCACTCCATCAATGAAAAGGTAGACAATAGAGACCTAGTGAGGTATGTACTCAAAGCCTTCCCTAGGAATACTTTGTGGTCATCCATGGTGGATGCCTACAAGGTTTCCAAGGACTTATCTCTTTTAAGTTAGAGGACTTATTTTGTGAAATGGAACTACATGAGATCTCTAACAAAAGTTCAAAAGAGAAAGGTATTGCTTTAGTGGCAGGTGACAACAAGAAGAAGAAGGGGAAGAAGAAGGAGAAGGAAGCCTCTTCATCTTCATCCTCATCCGAGTCCGAGTTCGAGGAGGAGGGCAGCTGGTCTTCTTCCTCCGAGATGGCCAACTTTGTTAGAAGAATGATGAGGAAGAGCCGGCACCTCAAGGGTAAAGGTAACCCGAGTGAAGTTAAATTTGATAAGTCTAATATTACAGTTATGAGTGTAGCAAGAAAGGACATTACAAGGATGAATGTCCAAAGTTAAAGAAGAAGAAGGATAAATCAAAGAAGAAAAGGAAGGCCTTGAGGGCCACATGGGATGACTCCTCTTCTAGTTCATCCGAAGAAGAGGAGGAGAAGTACACTCATCACGTGCCCTCATGGCACTAGAAGACTTGAGAGAAGAAAGTGATAACGAGTCAAGCTCCTCAACCGCGCCTTCATCATCTTCGGATGATGAAGAGGTAATCTCTCCGGAATTAGATAAGTGTTATCGGACAATAGCATGTTTAGCTAAATTGTTAAAGAAATCAAAGAACAAAGTTAAATCTTTAAAATTAGAAATAGAAGAATTAAAATCCTCTAAGGATGAGGATATTAATGACTTGCATGTTCAAAATCTTGAGGATGAAAATAAGGGTTTGAAGGGTGAAATTGAAAATCTCAAGAATATTCTTAGAAAATTTTCAACAAGTTCAAAAACCCTAGATATGATCTTGAACTCACAAAAAGCGGTTTACAACAAGGTTGGCTTAGGTTACCAACCAAAAGAATCAAGTTTCATGTCATTAATGTCAAGAACCCAATTTAGATCATCAAATGATTCTAGGGTTCAAAAGGTGAGGAAGAGAATGACTAAGGCATGGGTGCCAAAGTCTTTCATTGTAGATGCATTAGGTCCCAAAATTTGGGTACCTAAAACCTCCATATTTAGAATTGTATAGCTTTGATTGAGGGGGAGCATCTATCAACATAGGTTGTTGATAAGTGGTGCTCTAAACCCAAGGCTAAGGTTACACTAGTTTCAAAATAAGTCAACAAGCCTTGGAAATTATTTTTATATATTGCATGAAGGTTTAGATTCACACATAATTTGCTCTTGCCATGAATGGCTTAGAATAATTGTTTTACTTGTTGCAATTTGTGTTTTCATGCAAGTTATGGTTTATGAAATGTCTTATCTCAAGCCCAAGTATGCCATGAGTATCTTGTATGTGTTATAACACATGAATGCATGTTTAAGGACAAGATGAACATATAGTTTGGGCTGATCATTATAAAAATCTCACAATACATCATTAGACAGAACATGAACTTAAGGTCTAGGTTTAGTGTTTTCTTGAAATGAATCAAAAGAATTGGCATGTATTCAAGGTCTTCACACTTAGTGTTGCTTATGATGGTAAATGAACTTGATAAAAAATTGGGAACTTAATCATACCTTGATACTAGTGTTATATAAGCATGATTTGAAAATTTGATCATACCTTGTGTATCATGAAATTTGATCATACTTGGAATATTTTGATTCACACATGATCATGCCAAGAACATGCTTAGAACATAACTGATCATACAAACCTGGTTTTGGGACTCAAGTTCATGATTAAGAACATACTCATCATGCTTTGACACAGATCATGACATATATCTTGATTAAGGGAACCCTTAGGACCAAATGGATTAACATTAATTGAATTAGGGTTTAGGAATGGTTGAGATTTGAAACAAAGTTGATTTCACAGTTTCTGAAATTTTGTTTCTGAAACTGAAAAACCATTCTGTATCATCCCTGATCGGTCCACCGACCGATCAGGGTGCTTCTGATCGGTCTGGTGACCGATCAGACCAACTCTGATCAAGGAACTCCCAGACCGTTCCAAATTGATCCAAACCTCCTCAAACCAATATCTTCTTGTCGAATTGTATCAGTTTAATGATCATACAACACACAAATCTGATACAATTGAATTACAATTGAAATATACTTGATCTTCCATTGGTACAAACCTGGTACTAAGGGAGCACAAATTTGTTCAAGTGATGCAAACCTAATACTTAATAGTGATTTGATACAAACCTATGTTGGAATGTTCAAATTCATAAGAAAGGGTTTGTTGAGTCATGACTCTTATTCTTAATGTCGTATTTCGGAATTGTTTCTGAAATATCGAATATTAATAGAGTCTACTCCCCGGTAATGGAATGCAAATTGTTAATGCAGTCTGATCAGGAACGTATCAGAGTTTCAGGAATTTTTCTGAAATCTGATCGCTCCCCAGACTAATCAGATATACTTCTGTATCATGTAATCAACAGACTTGGTTGGTCACGAAGACCAATCAGGACATGTGTCAGATACAGATGCATTCCTTACCTGTCATGTGAAGCATATACATATTTGACCATGATATATTTCTGTATATGTTTACATGTGCAATTCACACTTATTTCCATATGATGCATATACATTGTTGTCATGATACATTTATGGTATATGTCTCTCATATGCAATTCCAAAATCATCCTTTGACTTACTTGTCATATGAAACATATACATGTTTGACCATAATATTATTCTGTATATGTTTTCATGTGCAATTCAAAACTTAACTTTGATTATTTTGGGTTTGGGGAGAGACCCATGTTTGAGGGGGAGGTATGTTCAAACTTAATAACCATACCCTTTTCGATGTTTGACAAAGGGGGAGAAAATGGCTGATTAAGTTTATGGTTATTATAGGGGGAGGATCATGATTCCCTTATGAGAATTGAATGGCTTCAATTGATTGATACCTAAACTTAAATCGGGTTGTCAAACAACAAAAAGGGGGAGATTGTTGATGCAGTCTGACCCGGTTGTTGTTTTGGTGTTTGACAATGATTTAAGTTTGGTTGAATAAATGTGGATTAAGTTCTGGTCGGGTCCTGGTGAGTGAAGCCAGGTGATGGAAATCCCGGTGAGTGAAGCCGGGTCCTGGTGAGTGAAGCCAGGTTGATTGGAAATCCCGGTGAGTGAAGCCGGGTCTTGGTGAGTGAAGCCAGGTGTTGGAAATCCCGGTGAGTGAAGCCGGGTCCTGGTGAGTGAAGCCAGGTGTTGGAAATCCCGGTGAGTGAAGTCGGGTCCTGGTGAGTGAAGCCAGGTGGAAATCCCGGTGAGTAAGCCGGGTCCTGGTGAGTGAAGCCAGGTTAGAAGAAATCCTGGTGAGTGAAGCCAGGTCCTAGCTTGGAGGGCTAGGTGTGGAAAAGTCCTAACTTGGAAGGTTGGGTGAAAAGTCCTAGCTTGGAGGGCTAGGTGAAAAGTCCTAACTTGGAGGGTTAGGTGAAAAGTCCCAACTGGAGGGTTAGGTGAAAAACCCTGGTGAGTGAAGCCAGTCCTAGTGAGTGAAGCTAGGTTGGATGAAATCCTGACTTGGAGGGTCAGGTCCCTAGCTTGGAGGGCTAGGGTGGATGAAATCCTAGCTTGGAGGGCTAGGTTGAGTCCCTGGATCGGTCTGGTGACCAATCAGGGACTGTTGGCGCGCTGCTCCTTAGTGGATCGGTCTGGTGACCGATCCAGCTATGTCTGATCGGACTGGTGACCGATCAGGGAGCGCACAGTGAGATTGGGAATCTACTGTGTGGCTTCTGATCGGACCGGTGACCGATCAGGGAGCAGGCTGCTTCCTTGCTGTCTTGCTCCTGATTGGTCTGGTGACCGATCAGGGAGCAAACAGTGAGTGAGTTCCCTTGCTGATCAGAGTCTTGGATCGGTCTGGTGACCGATTAGGGATCTTGGAATTGATTAAAAAACAACTGTTCATCTTGCCTGATCGGTCTGGGTGACCGATCAGGATCCAATCTGATCGGTCTAGTGACCGATCAGGATTCACCCTGATCGGTCCGGTGACCGATCAGGCGTGTATAGCTGTGAGAGCTGGGAATCCCAGCAAAGCAGTGGATCAGTCTGGTGATCGATTCACACACCCTGGATCGGTCCGGTGACCGATCACTTTAATTCAAATTTCACTGTCAGACATCGTCAGAGCGTCTGATCGTATCCGATTTGCTGATGTATGTGATATGCTTTGTGATCTTCTGCTCTAATGCTCTAATTGAGTTTCAGGTGACAGGGGAGGATTCAAACACTCAAGGAGAAGTCAAAGAGTGCTTTCCTTGGAGCAGGTTTGTCCCTTTTCCCATCTCAGGTTGCAACGGCGAGCTGCAGACTGGAGCTCGACTGAGGAGCTCAGTGAGTCCAGAGATAGCTCAGTAGAGGCTGGCGTTGGCAGAGGAGTAGCTGGGAGCTACAGAGATGGTGTCACCTGTCGCTTGGCGGAGAAACAAAAAGGAACGCGAGAGTTGAGTTCAGTATTAGATTCAGTTTTGAAAACCTGTGTGTTCTTGCATTCTGCTGATAGAAGCTTGCTGTTCTTGAGTTCTTCATCCATTCTAAGCAAGCTATTGAGAAGCATTCATCATACTTGAGCGCTTGAAGGAGAAAACAGGAAGCTGGGAGTCCGACAGTGGGAAGACACGAAGCAGACAGGGGTCTGCGTGAGATCGCCACTGGGTGGAGCTCGGGAAGCTTGCTGTGTTTAATCCTTGCTAAGTGTTTGAGTAAGATCTTTCTTGTTGTTGTTTCATTGTGCTCATTATATATCATTGTTTGAAACACACTGTGGAGAGGTTTCTCCACCGAGAAGGAGGTTGCTTCATATTCGATGTTAACCGGGGCTTGATCTGCCGACGATCAAGGGATCGCCCACCTTAAGGGCACGCCAAGGAGTAGGGGCAAGTTATCCCCGAACCTTGTAAACCCTCCTTGTTAGAGATCTTGCTAGTTGTGTGTGCTTTGCTCTCATTTGTTTTTCTGCATACTCTGTTTTCCATTCTTTCCGCTGTGCTACTGATATTTGAGTTGCAGAAATCGTGATAAGTTTTCAAGGGGCAAGCGATTGTCTATATTCACCCCCCCCCCTCTATAGCCATCTCGTTCCCAACACCGACCTCAACCCTCTTCGAGTCAAAGGTTCCCTAATGCCTTATTCGAACAAGCCTTTAAAAATAGAACCTTTAAGCTCCTCCCTTGTTGATCTTTGGATAAGTCATTTGTGTATGATTACTATCCATCAGTGAGACAGATAATCGAATTCTACAACCTTGAATCTTTTCTTTTCCTCGAACGGAACATAAACATTGATCTTGTTTTCGAATTTTATAACAATCTGCAACCGGACGGGGGTTTGGGGTGTACAACTAGAGTAGCCAAGACCAATCTTGATTTTACCTACGACACTTTTGCTGAGTATCTTGGCTGTCGTAGATCAACAAATTTCTATTCTATCTACCCTACTCTTCCAGATCCTTTATCGACTCCGTTCGAGGGAGTCACTTCTGATTCAACCTATGATTATTTCTTTGGACAACCCAGACCTGATGGGCTTGTCAGTGAGTTCCCCATCTTCGCTGCCCTTCGTCTCTCCGTTGTTGATTATATCCTGTTCAAAATCATTACCAACTGCCTCTTACCGATCACTTCCAAACCCTTAGCCAAGATACACTCCTATCACTGCTTGATGCTTTACGGGATGCATCGCCACCTTGACTTTGATATCATGGCAAGCATTTTCTGTTCCATCATTTCCTATAGTGAGCCCGGGCATCGGACTGTATACATGTATTTTGGTCACATCATCACTGACTAGCTCGAGTCAGTCGGTATTGATGTGTTAAAACGTAGTATTATGGCGATGGTTCGACAAGACTGTCGACTTGGAAAACGTGTGTTTTCCAAGTCTGGCATCATTACTGATGTTCGGGGGATACGGTGGAAGGATGGCAGGGGTCTTGGGGAGCTACCATGGGCACCACCTGTTCAGGTTGCCGCAGGTCTCGTTGGATATGGTGTGCCCACAGCTGAGGATGATTACGAGGCAGAGCCAGATCTCAGATGACAGATAGCTGAGCTCGAGCATACCATGGATCGCAGATTTCATATGTGGGAGCTCGGGCAACAGGCGATGCAGTCTGAGATTTCTATGATGCGTGCCGATCAGCGGGAGATGTTTGCAGAGCTGCGCTCGTGGATGGCTGGTCATCCACCACCGCAGACATTTCCTGGCTATCAGCCATCGAGCAGCACTGCTCCGGGGAGCTTTATGCCTACTGACACCGACACACCTGCATTTGATCCGATGCAGTTTGATGTCCCACATGCTCCCGATGATCAGGACTGATGTACTTTTGATATCCGTTTGACTTATGCATGTTTGTTGACATTCTCTTGTGACTATATGATTGATGTTGACTGATGTTGTGATATTTTCTTCTATGACATTATGCTATGTTTGTTCTGGTTTTTATCAGCTATTCTTTGTTTTTACTCCATTCATTAGTGTCATATGATGCATATACGTTTTTGCCATGATGTATTTATGGTATATGTCTTTCATATGCAATTCAAAAAATTTTCTTCGTTTTTTTTTTTGGTTTTGGGGAGAGACCCTTGTTTAAGGGGGAGTTTTTAAACTTAATAACCTGCCTACACCCTTTTCGGTGTTTGACAAAGGGGGAGAGGATGATTAGTTAAATTTAGGACTTATTACGAACTTAACTATTGTAGGGGGAGGATTATGATTCCTTTGCAATAATAAACTTGACCATTATTTTCACCTAATACCTAAACTTAAATCGGGTTGTCAAACAACAAAAAGGGGGAGATTGTTACTGCAGTCTGACCTGATTGTTGTTTTGATGTTGACACCGATTTAAGTTTGATTGAGTGAGAATTGAATTCGGATAGTTAAGTTCAGATTGAGTGTACTAGTCAGAGAGGGCTCGGTAGCTCGTTCTCCGGACTTAGGTCAGAGAGGGCTCGGTAGCTCGTTCTCTGAACCGAGTTGAGTTGGAGAGGGCTCGGTAGCTCGTTCTCCGGACTTAGGTCAGAGAGGGCTCGGTAGCTCGTTCTCTGGACCGGGATGAATCGGAGAGGGCTCGATAGCTCGTTCTCCGGACTTAGGTCGAAGAGGGCTTAGTAGCTCGTTCTCTGGACCGAATTGAGTCGGAGAGGGCTAGGTAGCTCATTCTCCGGACTTAGGTTAGAGAGGGCTCGATAGCTCGTTCTCCGGACCAGACTGAGTCAGAGAAGGCAAGGGAGCCTATTCTATGGACTCAGGGTCTAACTTGAGTTAGTCACAGTCAGGATTGGGCCGTGAATTAATCAACTGAGTTGGTTGGATCGGTCTGAAGTCCGATCAGGGAGTTGGCACAAACTCCCTTGATTCTAGATCGGTCACAGGACCGATCCAGGATATCTGATCGGTCTGTTGACCGATCCAGAAGGCTTCTGAGTAAACAGGATGTTTTCTGAATGGTCTAGTGACCGATCAGAAAACATTCTGTGAGGTCATAGAAAGTTTGTAATCAATCAAGGGATCGATCACAAGAAGCCCTGATCGGTCAGTGCGACCGATCAGAGCCATCCTGGACCGATTAGGATGGATCCTGATCGATCAGGAAGTGACCTGATCGGTCACTTGGACCGATCAGGGGTCTTGACCCTCTCAACCCTGAACTTCCAGTAAGGTTTGTGATCGGTCTGGTGACCGATCCCTGATCTCTGATCGGTCAATGAGACCGATCAGAACTTCACTGGATCGATCAGAATGGAATCTGATCGGTCAGGAGGGAGTATGATCGGTCAAGGTGACCGATCAACCCCTCAGAACTTTAATTCAAATTGTTGTCAGATTTCTGATTTGCTTCGCTAATAAATCTGTGAGTGTGCAGATGATACAGAGCTGTGATATGGTGCAAGAAGGAAGGTCAATGGTGACTTTCACTGCGGCTATTCTATTTATTATACACTTGTAGGTTTCAACGGCACCCGACGACCTGAAGCTTCAGCTAAGAAGGTAGGCTGAGAGCTCAGATGGGATCAGTGGGTGACGACTGACCTGAAGCTTCAGCTGAAGAGGACTTCAGTGAGCTCAAAGGGGGTCAGTGGGTTACACCTGGGTGTGTGCAAAAGATTGAGTTAAGGAGAAGAGGTTGGCGAACCAGAGACGAGATTAGACAACGAGAACAATGAACTGAGTGAAGGGTCTTGTGTTGAGTTGTGTAGTGCTCTGTATTCAGCTTCTTCATGCTTGATCTTTCTGTGCTTGTGCTTAAGGTTGCATCTGTAAGCTTCTTCTCAAGTCTCCTGTGCTTATTTTGATTTACTTCTGAGAATGTCTGTGGAGAGGTTACTCCACCAAGAAGGAGAAATTCGTAGCCGATTTCATTCCGGGGTCTGATCTACCGAAGATCAAGGGATCGCCCACCTCGCGGGCACGTCAAGGAGTAGGGGCAAGTTATCCCCGAATCCTATAAATCTCCTGTGTTAGTGTCTGTTCTGTTTTCTTTCTATTGTGTTTTGTTTTCCCGCTGCTAACCTGAGTGCAGAATGAAAAGAAGCCAGAGTTTTTGGTGGCTTGCTCTCTAGCCATCCAAGGATCCCAACACCGAAGATGTCCAACTAAGTCCATGTGCATCCTGCAAACATGCACACTCACATACACATATTAGATCAACATGAAATCCTAACTTAATCATATTGACACACACATCAAAACCCATGATCTACCTGATCAAACTTAGGTTAATTGCACCAACAAATCTAGGATGGTTTCCAATTATAAAAGATTAAATGATAATTGTCTGGAGGACAGTTATAAAATATCCGACAAAGATTAACTTCTCAATAAAATACAAGACTCGAGATGGTACTCAAAGTATGATATAAAATCAGGATTCTGACAAGTAAAATGCACTCAGGATTAATAGAAGAACATTTTGAATGGCTAATTATGTCATTTAGACTAAAAGTAGCACCACAAATCATTCAACGAAAAATGGATAACATTTTAGTAGCGGATTCTGACAAGCAAAATGCACTCAGGATTAATACTAGAGCGAGTTGTGTTGAAGCCTTGGGGGTGAACCCCCTTTTATAGTCGTCTCCTGGGCGCCTGTGTTGAAGGGGGCGCCTACACGTGGCCTCACATGCGCGAACTCCAATCCGCAAGCTCGGTCAGCGCTTATCCCCTTCTTTGAGGCGCTTGAGCAGTCTGGGGCGCCTGTGTTAACACAGGTGCCTAGGTTGACTTGGTCTAAATGCTTCTCTAGCAGTTTGTTTCGATGGCATGGTTTTGCCTTGCACTGGGGCGTCTGTATCCTTACAGGCGCCTAGCCCAGTGAGGCACCTCCTTCCAATGAGGCGCCTGAGCTGCAGAAAAACAGTCCCTTCGTTTCCTACATCCAGGGTTAGTTCCAAACACAAGAAGCAAATATACAATATATATTAAACATTATTTACAACCTAAGCTGTCTTGGTTCTGACTTTGGGTCTCCCAAATGAAACCCTAGGTCGAACCGATGCCTAATGTTCCCTCCTACGGGGAACGCGTCCTCACCTACTCCTCTCGGGAGAATTTACCTTTTTGCCAACCGGTTCCTCCGGTTGGACTGTTGCCCAGCTTCACTCACCAGGTCTTCGGTGCCCAGTCTTCGACTAGGTCTTAATGCCCAGCTTCATTCACCAGGTCTTCGGTGCCTAGTCCTCGACCAGGTCTTAGTGCCCAGCTTCACTCACCAGGTCTTAGTGCCCAGCTTCACTTACCAGGTCTTATTGCCCAACTTTACGTCAGGACTTAGTTGCCCAGCCCGCGGCTAGGACTTAGTGCCCAATTCAAAGAACCAGGATTTAGTGCCTAGTATACCTAGGACTTTCCTGCACACTTAGTAACTTTGTTAGATCACAACCAAATCTTAACTTCTGAACTCTTTGCCATTATCAAAACATAGGTTCGACTTTGGTGCTTCCGACACCAACAATCTCGCCCTTTTTGATTTATGGCAACACGGTTCAAAAAGTTAAGTTAAAAACATATTATAGCAGTCTAACAATACTAACAACAGAATTTTATCTCCCCCTGAATTTCACATTCTCTCCCTGAAATTTTCAATATTATGTGGGTTTTGTAAACTTTCCTAGTACTAAGTGTTTTTCAACATTTAGCAAAAGCTTTAAGTATTTTGACTAAGTGTTTTCAAAAATAAAGCAATTGTACTTAAGAACACTTAGGCAATTTTGAAAAGGTTTTATAAGCCTAATTTTTTATTTTAATATTTTGAAAATTTACTTAGGCAAAACAAGTTTTGAAAACCGATTTTCCTTGCAAAATTTTACTTTTGAGAAAAAAATTTCCCCAACTTAGAAAATTTTGCTTAAAAATATTTTCACTTAAAAATAATTTTAACAAATTTTTTCAAGCAACATTTGTTCACTAAGAAAAGTTTACTTAGCACTGTTTGCCGAAAAGTTTCAAAAGAATTTAACTCAGGCAAATCTCGTTAGCTAAGAAAATAATTTTCGAAATATTTAGAGTCCTTTGGAAATTTTGAAAGCACTTAGAAATCATAAAAAGACTTTGAAAATTTTTGAAACATTCTAAGCACTTAGTAAAACTAGTTTTGAAGTATTTAGCAACATTTTAAGGCATTTAAAACAAATTTTGAAGTGCTTAAAACATTTTATGGCATTTAAAACAAATTTTGAAGTGCTTAAAACATTTTTGGGCACTTAGAACTTTTACTTACTTTTTGAAAAGGAGATAAAAATTTTAAAAAATTAAAAATTTGAAAAATTTTCTCTTCTCTTTTTCCTCTCTCCCCCTTTGTCATATATCAAAAAGAAAATGATAATAATTATAGCAAGTAAATTAGAGCTAGTAACAAATTGTAATTCTGTATTGAACCAACTCTAATGACAAAAAAACTAGACCAAACCAAATTCAACCAATCTTGTTCGGGTCTTGTCTAACCCAGTTAGCTACTTACTAACTGTCATAAACAGTAGCTTTCGCTAGAGTTAGTCAAGTTAAGTGATCTGATCAAGTTAGATTTTCTAAACTTGACACTTAACCTGATTGCTGTTCAACTTGTATTTATTGCCCCAATTACTACAGATGCTCTAACTTAAAGCATCTTGAATCAAGGCATAGACCTAAGCATCTCAACCCAGTCTAGGTTATCAATCAAAAGTACCCTAAGGTGCTTGTGAGATGCTGGCTTCTAGATCTATAGGTGCATGCAGTTCTAGGGTTAGGGCCTAAGCTAAGTCCATTTACGAAAAAACCCTAGTTTCGAAGGGGGTAGTTTTTGAAAGAAAACTAAGTCAGAAAATCATTTTAACTTTCAAAAACTTGATAAATGAAATGATAATTTTGCTAACTTTAAAAATTAAGAAAAGAATTTTTTTTTAAGAAAGCAATATAGATCAGTCCTATTATACTAAGCACAACCCTAACTGCCTTCTTAGTGAGCTAAACTCAGACTCAGGTAAGGGTTTGGTAAAGATATCAGCTAAGTTGGATTTTGAGCCCACATGTTTAAGTACTATTTCACCCCTGGCTTCATGATCTCTTATAAAATGATGTTTAACTTCTATATGTTTTGTTCGGGAATGTTGAATTGGGTTTTTAGTCAAGTTGATTGAACTAATGTTATCAATATAGACTTAAGTTTGGGTGTAGTCAAGCTGGAAATCCTTAAGAGTGTGCATCATCCACAAAAGTTATGCTACACATTCTCCTAGGGCAACATATTCTGCTTCTGTTGTGGACAGTACTACGCAGTATTGCTTTCTGCTACGCCAGCTGACTAGGCTATGTCCTAATAGTTGGCAACTTCCACTTGTACTTTTTCTATCTAACTTGCACCCAGCATAGTCAGAGTCATAATATCCTGACAATTCAAAAGTGGAAGTCCTAGGATACCAAATCCCTACATTTAGGGTGCCCTTAATGTACCTAAGTGCTCTTTTTAGGGCTGCTAAGTGGGATTCCTTAGCACAAGTTTGGTACCTAGCACACATTCCTACAGAAAATAAGATATCAGGTCTACTAGCTGTCAAGTAAAGTAGGCTACCAATCATACTTCAGTATAGCTTAAGATCTACAGGCTTACCTTCAGGGTCACTATCAATTTTAACATTTGTAGTCATAGGGGTACTTATGCTTTTGGAGATATCCATTTTAAACTTCTTTATTAACTCTTTAGCATATTTGGATTGGTGAACATAATTACCGTCTCTAGTCTATTTAATTTGTAATTCTAAGAAAAAGTTGAGCTCACTTACTAAGCTCATTTGGAATTTACTTTCCATTATTTTTACAAATTCTTTTAGAAAGTTAGAGTTGGTGGATCCAAAAATTATATCATCGATCAACATAAATTTGGGCAATAAAAATGTGATTTTCTAAAGTTTTAACAAAAAGGGTGGAGTCAATTTGACCTTGGTTAAATTCCTTAGAAATTAGATAGGTTAATAAGCGTTCATATCATGCCCTCGGTGCTTGTTTCAACCCATAAAGTGCTTTTCTAAGTTTAAAAACATAGTCGGGTTTTTCTAGATCCTCAAATCCTGGGGGTTGTCCTGGATTGAAACTTACCTAAGTATTTCTTAGTGTTCAAGATATGGACTTTGCACCCGAAGACTCTTAGGTAGTGTAGGTTAGGCAGTCTATGATAATATAATTCATAAGGTATTTTATTATGCCTTTTGTTAACTAGAACCCTGTTTTGGATGTAGCATGTTGTACTTACCGCTTCTGCCCAAAATTGATTAGCTAGGATGAATTCATTTAACATGGTTCTAGCGGCTTCCTGAAGGGTTCTATTTTTTCTCTCCACTATCCCATTTTGTTGGGGGTTCTAGGACAGGAAAACTCATGGATATACCCATTTATTTTGTAAAATTCTTTAAACCTTTGATTTTCAAATTCTCCCTCATGATCACTTCTAAGTCTTTTGATTTTAGTATCATTTTGGTTTTCAATCATTTTACATAGGTCAATAAATATGTTCAAAGTTTCATCTTTGGTTTTTAAGAACCTAACTCAGGTAAACCTAGAGTAATCATCGATAATTACTAAATAGTACCGATTCCCGCATAGTGACTTGGCTCCGTGTGAATCAAATAGGTCAAGGTGCAGGAGCTCAAGTGTGGTTTGGGTTAAGTCTGATTGAATTGATTTGTGGTTTGACTTAGTTTGCTTGCCTTGGTTACATGAGTTACAGATTGTGTTTTCAAAGTTTTTAATTTTTGGTACACCTTTAATTAACCAAGTTGGGTAATTTTAGAAATTAGTTTAACATGAGTGTGACCTAATCTCCTATGTCAGAGGTTGGATTCTTCTAATTGAGTCAAGAAGCATTTTGGTACTAAAGGTAAATTAATAGTATAAATGTTGTTTTTCCTAGTACCCTTAAGCATGACTTCTGAGTCTTGGAGGTTTCTAATCAGGCAGTTAGAGTTGGTGAATGTAACTACGTAGCCAGTATCACATAGTTGATTTATACTAAGCAAATTGAATTTAAAATTTTCAACCAAGAGTACTTTCTTAATCACAAAATCAGACTTGAGTTCAATGTTACCTGACCCAATGACTTTGAGTGTAGCATTGTTGCCAAATGCTATTGAGCCTAGGTTCTTGAACTTGATTTTGGTGAATTTCAATTTGTCTCCAGTCATGTGTCTGGAGCATCCACTATCCAACATCCATTGGTCCAAATCTTTATGTTCCTACACATAAAGTATTTATTGATTTGGATCCAATTAGAGTTAGGGATAACTTTAAAATTGATTTTCACAACCTAGTCTGTCTCACCCAGTCTAGTGTTATCAATCACGTTAACCTTATGGATTTTGTGAGACAAGTTTTCAAAAATAAAGATTTTTAAAAAACCATGGTTATTTTTGAAGACAATGAATTAATTTTGAAAATTTTATAAAGTTTAAGTTTATTTTTAAAAAAATGTTGAATCTAAGATTAAATGAAATTTGTGTTAGATTCAAATTTAACAAAAAGTAAAATGAATTTGATTTTCAGGAATTGGCTTCCAGGTCTTGGCGAGGCACAAGGCCTTCTTTGGTCGTAGCCTTATTGGAGTAACAATCCTTTCCTCGACAAAGTCTTTTACTGAAAATTCATCTTCAAGTTACTTCTTGAAAGATTTTGGTCTAACTAGTTTGGGTCTTGGATCGGTAGCTTCGGCTAGTTCCACCAAACTAAACAGACCAAGTAGAGTATACTTGACCTTATTAGAAGGGTTTCCCTAACGTACTGTCATCTCACCTCCACCCAATACTATGTTGTTCAAATTTCAATTGAATCTTTTTGTCCTTAGTCTAACCAATCCTAAGTCTAAGCATGATAATTAAAATTGCAAAATAAAATAAACAAGAAAGCAAACAAAAATTATCTAATTATAAATATGGTCTTTATATTGGCTCCCCCAGGACTATAGTCTCTATAAGGGTTAGGCAAGATGTGAATCTTGTCCTTGGGGACCCAATACTGGTTTGGTCTAGCTTGTTTACTTAAACATAGCTTGGGGACCCATGCTTGGACTTGGGTTCTAGATTGGCTCAACACAGAATAATATGCATGTTGTCTCGACTTAGTTTGATATCCGAGTCCGGATCGGTTAAGAACGGACTTCTGCTTTCCAAGGATCATGTCAAGACTCTTGGAACCTAAAGTGAACCGTTCTAAGGCTACTCTGAGCTCCTTGACTTGAGTTTTCAAGGAGGAATTCTCTTCCTCAAGCTTTTTAACTCGAGTTAAGTTTCCTTCTTAAATTTGGTCGGTCAAGGACCTCGAGTCAGCTTCCTCTTTCAGGCGTTTTACTTCCTGTCGGAGGGACTTGGCCCGGACCCTAGATTTCGCTAAGTTACGAGACAGATAAGAAATTAACTTTGACAATTCATATTCAGAGTAACCTCTTACCGTGATTTGCCCGTTCTCCGAGATTGTAAGTCTTCCGTCGTCTGGTTCCGACTCTGATCCGGAGTCGACATCTTCCGAGGCGGTTAGGGCGAGGAGATTTACATGTGGGATTTCTTCTTCTTCTTCGGAAGAGGATTCATCCCAGGTGGCTTGGAGAGCCTCCTTTCTTCACACCTTCTTGGTCTCCTTCAGATTGGGGCACTCTGACTTGAAATATCCCTTTTTGTTGCACTCGTAGCAGGTCACATTGGTCTTGCTCTTCAAGCTTGTTGAAGGTTCTGATGGATCTTCCTTTCTTCGGCTTGCTTTCTTCTTGTTCGTTTGGTGCTTTAGTTCTTTGTAGTAGTCCCGAGCTAGCCGAACCAACTTGGGTCGATCTCCTTCACTATCTTCTGAATCTGAGTCTGAGTCAGACTCGGGTGCTGGTTGAGTCTTTTTCTTGGGAGTTTTGCCTTGAGATTTGCCTGCAACAAAAGCTATACCTTTCTCGATCAAGGTAGTGTTAGTCTGTTCGTGCAATTCTAATTCAAAAAAAAGTTCGTCTAATTTGATTTCAGATAGGTTCCTTGAAACTTTGTAGGCATCTACCATAGACACCCACAGTGAGTTTCTCGGAAAAGAGTTAAGCGTATACCTGATCAGGTCACCGTTTTCAACCTTGTGACCTATCGTGTGCAACCCGTTCATCAGTTCTTGAATTCTGGCGCGGAGTTGGGCCGCAGTCTCACCGTCGTGCATCTTGATTGTATAGAGTATGTTCAGCAACAGATCTCTTTTACTGATCCTTGTGTCGGAAGTGCCTTCGTGTAGCTCGATCAACTTGTTCCAAAGCTCCTTCGCACTGTTGAAGGGTCCCACCCGGTTCAGCTCCTCCTTGGTTAAGCCACATTGCAAAGTCTGGGTTGCCTTTGCATCGGCCTCGATTTTCTTCTTTAGCGAGGCGTCCCATTCAGTATAATGTTGCACCACACCTTCTGCGTTCTTAGGAATTTTCATCCCAGACTGGATGATTATCCACATGTCTACCTGAGTTTTCAGGTGGACTTTCATCCTGCTTTTCCAGTAGGAGAAGTCTTCTCCACTGAAAAGAGGAGGTCTTGTAGTGATGTACCCCTCTTGCATGGCCATAGAATTTACTATAAAAGAAACTGAAAAACTACAAAGAAAAACTTGTCCCAAGACTAGGTCTTGGATTAGCTATGCGGAAGAAAATATTAACCGAAAAAAAAACGAGTGGTGTTGCACCAACCTCGATTAGCGAGAAAATTTGAGCGAAAATAATTTTAAAATTCATAAATCCGAAAAAAATTTCAAACTGGTGGTTGCACCAAGTTTGACCCACCCGCTCTGATACCACTTGTTGGATCGGAGGCAATCGATAGAGGGGGTGAATATCGATCGAAAAATTTTGGACAGTAAAGAGAAATACGCAGCGGAATAGTAAAGCAAAGTCGCTAACACGATTTGTTTTACTTGGTTCGGAGTCGCGGTCGGCTCCTACTCCAAGGCCCACGCTCCTTGACCATTTACGTTGGGCAATTCTATATTCGTAGAAATGATTACAGTTTTGAGTACAAATATAGAATCGGAAAAATAATTGCAACACTTAAGAAAATTAACAGTTTTACCGACGACCGAGGTGGATGGAATTTTGGAGCAGCGGGTCATTGTCGGCGTTTGAATCGCGAATGCAGAGCGTGCTGGAGCGTAGTGCTTGAGCAAAAGTGTTGAAACCGACTTGAGCGAGTTGTGTTGAAGCCTTGGGGGTGAACCCCTTTTATAGTTGTCTCCTGGGCGCCTGTGTTGAAGGGGGTGCCTACACGTGGCCTCACCTGCGCGAACTCTAATCCGCAGGCTCGGTTAGCGCTTATCCCCTTCGTTGAGGCACCTGAGCTGTCTGGGGTGCCTGTGTTAACACAGGCGCCTAGGTTGACTTGGTTAAAAGACTTCTCTGGCAGTTTGCTTCGATGGCTTGGTTTTGCCTTGCATTGGGGCACCTGTATCCTTACAGGCGCCTAGCCCAGTGATGCGCCTCCTTCCAATGAGGCGCCTGAGCTACACAAACACAGTCCCTTCGTTTCCTGCATCCAGGGTTAGTTCCAAACACAAGAAGTAAATATACAATATATATTAAACATTATTTACAGCCTAAGCTGTCTTGGTTCTGACTTGGGTCTCCCAAATGGAATCCTAGGTCGAACCGACGCCTAATGTTCCCTCCTACGGGGAATGCATCCTCACCTACTCCTCTTGGGTGAATTTACATTTTTGCCAACCGGCTCCTCCGGTTGGACTTTTGCCCAACTTCACTCACCAGGTCTTCGGTGCCCAGTCTTCGACCAGGTCTTACTGCCCAGCTTCACTCACCAGGTCTTCGGTGCCCAATCCTCGACCAGGTCTTAGTGCCCAGCTTCACTCACCAAGTCTTATTGCCCAACTTTACGTCAGGACTTAGTTGCCCAACCCGCGGTCATGACTTAGTGCCCAATTTAAAGAACCAGGACTTAGTGAAGGATCGATTATGGTGTGCTAGAGGGGGGTGAATAACACTTTTTCCGATTGGATCTCTACAAAGTCGTTAGCGCAGCGGAAACAATAACATGCAAAGTAAATAAGAAATAAAACAATGCTAACAACCTGATTTACTTGGTATCCACCCCGGTCGGGTGACTAATCCAAGAATCCGTCGGTGGATCAATCCCCGGATAACCTCCGGCTAGATCTGTCGCTCCTTGTGGGTGGAGAAACCTCACCACAACACTCGAGACGCTCTCTGATTACAGTAGACTACTAACTTACTTTACTCAAGCAAGTTTCGTCAGAAAAGATGGTAGGAAACAAGCCCCTTTAAATAGGGCTCGAATCTGAAACAGCCGCTACCAGTCGACTGCCCTTGGGGCAGTCGACTGGCCCCACTCAGATTTGACCATTACAGTACAACGTTCAAATCTGCCAGCCTGTTCCAGCCTACACCAGTCGACTGCCCCTGGGGCAGTCGACTGGTACACATCTAAACCTAGGGTTTTACTCCCGAGTACAAATCTCTCCGCACTCAAACCCTCCCGGCTTAGCCCCTGAGTACACACACTCATACTCAGACCCTTACAACTCAGTTGACTCTTCACCAGCAGTCTTGACTGTTGCCTTCACGACCTCTTCATCTTTGTCCCTCGTCCCTCGGATGCGCACGCAAGCCTCCAGCTTGCCTCCATGCCACCCTTCACTTACGCCTCGAAGTCCGCGTCCCTCGGCTCATCATCTCTGCTATCCAACGGTCCCTCGGATGCGCACGCAAGCCTCCAGCTTGCCTCCATGCCATGCTTCACCTGAAGACATCAACCAAGTCCATGTGTACTTGTACACCTACACACTCATGTACACATATGAGAACAACACAAATCCTAACTTAGCCATATTGCCCACACATCAAAATATCATGATCCTCCAGATCATCTCAGGGTCGATTGCCCCAACACTTAGTGCCTAGTGTACGTAGGACTTTCCTGCACACTTAGTAACTTTGTTAGATCACAACCAAATCTTAACTTCTGAACCCTTTGCCATTATCAAAACATAGGTTCGACTTTGGTGCTTCCAGCACCAACAACCAAAACCCTTAGGACTTTTCTCAGATTATTTAATTATACGAGACACTACATAAAAGACATAGGAAAAGCGAGCGGACCATTATATAACAAAATCTTACTTACAGGACAAAAATACGTTAACCAACAAGATGTTGCATTAGTAAAACAAATTAATGAAATAATTAAACATATCTCAATTCTGACCCTTCCCCTTGACTTTGATTACTTAATCATAGAAACAGACGGATGTTAAATTGGATGGGGAGAAGTTTTATTTAGAAAAGCCTCGAAATATGATCCCAAATCAGTAGAAGCCTTATGTAGATATGCTTCTGGAAAATATAAAGGAAAAGGTCATTTAACTTCTTTAGACTATGAAATTCTAGCTGTAATATATTGTCTCAATGCCCTTATATTATTCATTTGTAACAAACAAGAAATTACTATTAGGACTAACTATAAAGCTATAGTCAAATACAGTCAATAAACAAAGGGCTTAAGAAAGATCTTAAGCACAAAGCGATGACTTAAATTCACACACACAATTATAAACAAAGGATTAAAAATTAATTGGGAACATATTAAGGGAATAAATAATTCCCTAGCGGATACTTTATCTAGACTATTACTTTAAACTTCACTAAACATTTCTATGGATAGACAAAAGAAGGTGTTGGGTTTGCAAGGTTGCAAACATAATCCCACATCGAAACACACATGAGAAAGATCATAGGCTTATAAGGAAAAAAGATATCTCCATTAGCATGAGGCCTTTTGGAAGAACCCAAGAGTAAAACTATGAGGCTTAGGTACAATGTGGACAATATCATCCCATTGTGAAGATATTTAAATTCCTTTCGGTCCTAACAATTAGTATTAGAGCCAGGTTGCCCTTCACCGGACTAACCGCCAGAAGAAGCATGAGTTAGAGCTATAATCCAGATCTAACCATGTGGGTTAAGCCTTGAATAAAGGATGTGTGGGCTTCCGTGTCTTGATCAAGAGAACTAGACACCAGGCAGAGAAGCCCTAGTTGCGGCTAGGCGGTAAAGTCCTAGTAGGTTGGGTGGACCGTGAGGCAGAAAGTCCCGGTGGGTTGAGGATCGGGCATCAAACGGAAAGGGTTTCCGCTTGAAGGGGGCTTGTGGTCCTTTGTTTGAGGGGGGATTGTTGGGGTTGCAAGGTTGCAAACATAGTCCCACATCGAAAACACATGAGAAAGATCATAGGTTTATAAAGAAAAAAGATATCTCCATTAGCATAAGATCTTTTGGGAGAGCCCAAAAGTAAAACCATGAGGGCTTAGGCCCAAAGTGGACAATATCATACCATTGTGGAGATATCTAAATTCCTTTCGGTCCTAACAGAATGTATGAATTGTTGTCATGAAAAGCATGCGATTTGGTAATCAAGAATTACAATAATTTACAAGATATGAGGAACAATTCTATTTTTCCTCCATAGATAAACTATATCGGATGTAGAAGTGACTACTTGACAATATTTGGAATATTCCGACCATACCAGGAAGTTCCAATTACAAAATTACTATTATCAATGTTGTTAGATCGTGACAAGCAAGCTAGAGGGGGGGTGTGAATAGCGTTTCTTCGATTTTATTCCTACAACCGTTAGTGCGCAAGCGGAATATACAAAATAAAACTAAACTAAAACAAGAAAGAAACACACCGATGTATGTAGTTCGGAGATGATGCTCCTACTCCACGGCTGCCCGTAAGGTGGGCGATCCCTAATCCGTCGGTGGATGATTCCCCGGAGCACCTCCAGCTAGATCTCGTAGCTCCTTGTGGGTGGAGAAACCTCACCACAACTCCAGGACTCTATCTGAGCAATATAGGCTACTAACCCACTCTATCCAAGTAGGTTTCGCCAAGAGTAAATAGCTTGAAACGAGCTCCCTTAAATAGAGCTCGAGCTGAAATATGACTGTTACCAGTCCACTGCCCCTAGGGCAGTCGACTGGCCTTTCCTGAATTCGAATTCTCACACTGACCTTTCGAATTCTGGCCATATCAGTCGACTGCCCCTGGGGCAGTCGACTGGTCCTTCCCTAAGCCTAGTATTACCCTTCCCGAGTACATTTTTCTCCGCACTCAAACCCTCCCGGCTTAGTTCCCGAGTACAACCACTCACACTCGAACCCTCACGACCTGGTTGACTCTTCAATCTACAATCTCGATCTGTTGCCTTCACGCCCTCTTCGTCTTCGACTCCCGTCCCTCGGATGCGCACGCAAGCCCCCGGCTTGCCTCCATGCCACCCTTCACGCATGCCTCGAAGTCCGTGTCCCTCGGCTCATCGTCTCTGCTTTGTCCATGGTCCCTCGGATGCACACACAAGTCTCCAGCTTGCCTCCATGCCACCCTTCACCAGAAAACATTCAACTAAGTCTATGTGTACCTGCAAACCTGCACACTCACATACACATATTAGTCCAACAACAAACCCTAACTTACTCATATTGACACGTACATCAAAACTCATGATCCTCCAGATCATACTTGGGCCGATTGCCCCAACAAATTCTTTCTCCAATTACTTTTTAACAACACTATAGAGACCGGAAGGCAATAAATTTTCTTGTTACGTACTCTTTTCCAGAACATAAGCAGGAGTCTATTATAACTGGGAGGAAGTCAAAATAGCAATTCAAGAATGTAAAAAATCTTCTTACAAGGATTTTTTTACTCTTTAGATAAATCATTCACTTCTATTAGAGCAATAATTGACCCTAACTTCTTTATAAGTGCCTTACTCAAACCAAGTAGTAAATAAGATGAGTAACAGTCTGACAGAACTTTTGCTCAAGTGGCTACAGTTGAATTTGACAAAACAAAACCTCAGCCTCTTATCCATAGACCCCACAACTTAACTCTAGCCCAACTTAAAGCAAATGTGGCCTCAACCTCAGAAATAGAGAACCTCAGAATCCATGTTCCTGGGTCTTCCTACCACTATCCCAGAAGACATTTTCACAGAAAAATTAACCTTCAAGACTTTCCTTGAATTATGTGAAGTACTCAAAGAATTCCATATCAATTCCCTAGAAGGTATAACAATCATCTATGAAGCCGAATTCAACAGTAAACTATAATGTCAGAAACTCACTAAAAATTGTACCAACTTTGCTAAATATAGATGTTAATGTCAACTATATCAGAAAAGTCAATATTAACTTTGAAAGATATGCCCCGACAAACTACAAAGAACGACTTATTACCCTATTTACTTTAACGGATTACAAACTTCTTTTTAGGCTCTAGATATGTGACCCCGATTCCGTTACAGACTTCCCAAAGAAATTAAGGGACATCATAGAAAAAGCACTCAAAGATAAAGACATATATGTGATTAGTACTTTCAAAAGTTCTCCACAAGAGTGGATACATCTAAAGATAGAACCAGCCAGACTTTTGATCAAAATAGATATTCATCACATAACTGGTCATTAGTAGACCTTGAAGAGTATCTTTCTGATCCTAATCTAGAGTGATCAACATATATCAACTAAAACATTGGTGGGCTTCTATTCAAGGAAACAATTGGTTCTGGGATTAATTAGAAGATCCAGACAATTATATCCTAGTTGGTGAAACTTACATCGAAAAGATTTACTAGCAAAAGACCATGAGAATCAGAATCTTCTCATTTACTGTCTTTACCTAGCATATGTTTCTTTTTCAGCATTACCAAAAGAAATCAGAACGCTGGGCAAACAAGAATCTGACCAGCTAAGCAAGGACAACAAAGAAGTACAAACATGCTCTTCACAACACAACAACACATACTGCTAGCTCCCCTTCAAAGACTTAGTAGGAGAACGCAATCTAGAAAATATGATGGAACTCAAAAGCTAACGTAAGCAATGATATCCTCCTACCAAAAACATATGTTGTGGCGTCAAAAAGCATTATTTTCCACTACCAACTTTATAGATCCCTACCGGCAACTTTATACCAACTTTATTCTCTTTTCCCCACTGGTAATTTCACAGTAGCTTTATTTCCCAACTGATAACTTTACTTACAGGTTACAACTTTATTTTCCACTAACTCATGTCCTTCTCCACTACTCTGCCACCTCATTTGCCCCCCCCCCCCCTCTCACTCATCTTAGAGCAACCACCTCATCTTTTCTTCACCCCGAAAAGCAATCTCTGCTCTCTTTCTATAAATACCACCCTTTCCAACGCTAAGGGCATCTAAGTTTCTACAAGTAGTATGTAAAAGGGTGTGCAAGTGTGTGTGTAAGAGTGTGTAAGTATGTGTTCAAATTGTGTTTTTCAGTCCCTCTGTAAGTATACTCCTGCAATATCTTTGTAATTTTCATATGTAAGCTTGTGTTTCATCTCCTTTGTCTTCAAAAATTTAAGACCTGTCTCGCAGTTTAAACATGTAAAACCTATGCTGACTATGTTAGACAACAAGAGCTATTGAAAGCTTGTTATAAAACAAACAAAACTCGGGGTAAAGCTTGGACAATAAGGCATAACTTGAAGATGAGGACAATATGAGGAAAATATCCTTCCAAAGTTCCTAGATTCATCTCAAATTTTCAAACCTCGATTACTATTTACGATTATTGTTCACGATTACTATTCATGATTACTGTTCATAATTACTATTCATTGATTACGAAAAATATCAAAAAATCTGGTATTTGGTATATATATGTTGCGGACCTTCCACCGCATGCCCGTGCGCGTCACCTCCCAATTGTTTGAGAGGCACCAATCATTTACTCAATCGATTCAAGAAGCCTCGAATTGATTCGCCACGAGCAATTGCGGTCGAATTTTGGCCGCAAGCCTCTTGGCACCCAATAGGGGTCCGATAACAGCCGAATTCCGCCTGCAACTGCATCGGATTCCGCCCACGATGGTGCCAGATCGTGGTCGAAATTCAGCCGCAATCTTCCTAGGGTTCACCTTTTCTCCCAGACTATAGTTTGGTTCGGGGCTGAAGGCTGGTGATGGTGGGCGAGCTGCCAGGTGCTAAGCGCCAAGCGGGCGGGCGGGCGGCGAGCAGCAACCGCCATGCATAGCAAGCTGGGCATGGACACCAATCGATTCACCAATCAATTGAAAGAAGGGTGTGCAATGAACGATCCACAACAGAGTGTTTCTCTATATATATATATATATATATATATATATATATATATATATATATATATATATATATATATATATATATAATATATATATATATATATAAAGAGAGAGAGAGATGCTATGTTATGGATGCTACGTCGCATGCCTGTGCGCGACTACCTCCAATCAATTAGTGAATCGATTTGGAAGCATTTGTGCGCCCCCAGTCGCCAGCAGCCTCCGACCGCATTGTCCAACCCAAACTATAACCCAAGGGAAGATAAACCCTAAGAGGATCACATTCAATTGCATGCTGATGACCAGATTTGAACACGACAGATCGTTTGAAGATAATTTTTTACCTTCAATCGATTGCAACAATTGATTAAAGGTAAAAAGTTGCCTTCAACCGCAATCCATTGAAGGTGATGGGCAGTCGGGCGCGCATTAACATCTCCCAATCAATTGATGAATCGATTGGAGGCAGTCATACATGGGTGCACGACATAACGTCTGTAGCATAGTGAGTATATATATATATATATATATATATATATATATATATATATATTATATATATATATATATATATATATATATATATGGTGACCAATCAGGCACGCCCCGCTTGCCACGAGGGAAACGCGTAAAAAAACGCAAAGCAACGGAACAGAGCGGCCGCGGCAAGCCACGTCCGCAGGTCTGCAGCGTCGCGTTTGGAGAGTTTCGCAGGAGATCAAATTCGTATATATATATATATATATATATATATAATATATATATATATATATATATATATATATATATTATATATATATATATATATATATATATATAAAAGAAAATAGACGTCTCCCTGTATGGGAGGCGCCTGCGTGCGTGCGCGCGCGCGGGGGCGGCGTAACGTGCCAGATGCTCACGGAAGTATGTCGCAAAGTGTGTGATAGGCATGGGGCTAGTAGATCAATAATCTTCATCAAAATACACAGAGCATCTTTGGATTACTAATTTACTATCTGCATATCCATGGCATTTGGAATCAGATCTGCATCTCCAAGGTTTTGACTACTTCCAGCCACGCCTGTTGAGAAGATCCCCTTTCACTCCACGCCTCTGCCGCCATC